>JADRCH010000027.1:18649646-18692406 GCA_019843965.1 Rhynchomys soricoides
TAAGTATGTATGTATATTTAAAATATATAAGTATGTATGTATATTTAGGTTATAGGATCTCATTCTGTAGCTCACACATGGCAGGCTCCCTGTATTAGCTTCTCAAGTAGTAGATTACTGACATGAGCTACTACACCTGGCTTGAAGTAAAATTTCTACTGAGGCCGTAGTTTATAACATTACTATTATTACATTACAATGACAATGGCAAGAAATTCTTGTAAACTTTTCAAAAAGAATACCAATTAATCTCGTCTGGACAAATGCAATTTTTATTTTTTACCCCTTCTTTCTTCCTCTCTTTCTTCTTATTGAGCTACTTTCATATTTCTGTTTTTGTGGCCCACTTGAAAGACAGGTGTGAGAATACACTTCTTTACCTGAAAACATTTGTCAAAGATAAAAATATTCTCTAACAAAGTCATAATACAGTGACAAAGTTCGCAAAGCTTACCCCTAACCTAGTGTAACTATCTGCTGTAGACTACACAGTCAACACTTACCAAGGGTCCGTCTCTGTCTCTGTCTCAGGAGCACACCAGGCCACACACTGCAGTTCTCCCAGCTTTCCTTCGCCTAGACTGGTTTCTAGTCTTGGTGTTTTTGTGTCTAGAACAATGGCTTTACATATCTTTTGAGGCCACTTAGGGAGTGATGAGGTGCAGGTAAGGAGACTGTTGACAGAATATCAGAAGTGATGCTGTGACCTCAGCATGGAGGTCTCGGGTGCATGGATCAGAGAGTCTTTTTGTTGATGTCTGCTTTGCAAAGGTGAAGTACACTGGGTTTTGGCACATAAAAGTGCACCATTTTTCATTGTAATTAGTCAACAACCAACAGAGAAAACTGTCTATTTCCTCATCAATACTTGCAGCTTGAATAGATGATGTTTTCTTGAAATTACACCTTCACATTTTGAACAATATATTCTAACAGATTAAATGCCGTGGATACTCCAAAAACAAAACAAACAAAAAACCTTACTAAGTAAACACTAATGACATTTGAAGAAGTACAAACCAGTTCTATTCAGAACTTGTTTTTATATTCACAATAAAAGGTATTTATATACAAATATATTACTTACATTAATTTGTACCTGGTTTATGGAAGGTTTTGCATTCCATATTTCAACTAGTCTGTTATTTCGAAATGAAATAAAAATTGAAAGAAAATCGTTAGTATTAATTTCAGTGTATAAATATCAGTACATATAAACCACATCAGCCCTACCGAGTGAGCCTCTCAATAAATTTGAGAGCTAAGGTGGGCTGTGGATGTAGCTCTGTGAGAGAGCACTTGCTTATCATGCACAAGGCCATGAGTTTCAGATCCAGGATTACAAACAGAATTTGAGAACTATTTTTTAAGGTCAAATGCAGTGCTGACATTTTTATAACCTAGAAATATCTCGGGACAATGGTAATGGAGAACTGAGACTGAGATTCACAAATTAAGTCAAAGACAAGGCATCATTTTTATAAGGTTTGAGAGTTTTCATGGCCATTTCTATCTTTTAAAAAACAAAAATATAAAATCAACCATGAAATAATAACAGAACTTAAATTTGCTTTAAAGTATCACAGTAGGGCAAAGAGGCATAAAAAGTGAAATGTCATTTTCCTTTTAGTTTTGAAGCTACATGGTTCAAGTGATCCTTGTTTTGAGTATTTTAAAACAGTTTTAAGGTAAAATTGTTTTATAAGGTTTTATCATTTTTAATACTATGGAATGAGGAGACAAACAAGCTTTTCTTTAAAAAAAATTTAAATTAGTCTGTGTTAGACATCATTAGGACATTTTTAAAGTGTGCTTTAGTGATGTCAATCGACCTTAATTGTCTGAAGTATCTTAATTACCTAAAGCCTGTATTAATTATAGTCTTTTATAGTTTATGTAATGATCTTCTACAGAGTTTAAACTCATTTATCTTGGCTGACTTTCTGAAGCATGAATACCCATTGTTTATTGATTTGGCCTTTGGGAACATCTCACAGAAGTTTTCAAAGTAAAAGCAAACCTAATAAAACCACTGATTTATTTAGCTCATCTGTGGCAGGCATCATGGAAGATTGTTTTTTTTTTTTTTCTGTAGAATTGTATTCAAATTCACATACCTACATACATGTTTACATGTTTATGTACTTTCACATAATATATGTTTTTATTTATTTATTTTTTTTCATACTTTATTTACATTTCAAATGTTTCCCCCTTTCCAGATCTCCCCTTTGGAACCTCCCCATTCCCTCCCTCCTCCCCCTGCCACTATGGGGGTATTCCCCCACCCACTCTTGTCTTCCCTCCTTGGCATTCTCCTATACTGGGGCATCTAACACCCTCAGGCCCAAGGGCCTCTCCTCCCCCTGATGTCTAACAAGACACTTCTCTGCCACATATGTGGCCAGCACCATGGGTCCCTCCATGTGTATTCTTTGGTTGGTGATCCAGTCTCCAGGAGTATTGAGGGGTCAGGCCAGTTGCCACTGTTGCTCCCTCCATGGGGCTGCAAACTCCCTCAGCTCCTTCAGTCCCTTCTCCAAGTCCTCCATCTGGAACCTCACGCTCAGCCCTACGGTTGCTGTGATGTGACTCTTGGGTATTTCGAACTTTTGGGCTAATAACCACTTATCAGTGAGCACATACTGTGTTCATTCTTTTGTGACTGAGTTACCTCGCTCAGGATGATATTTTCAAGTTCCATCCATTTGTCTGCGACTTTCATGAAGTCATTGTTTTTAGTAGCTGAGTAGTATTCTATTGTGTATATGTACCACATTTTCTGTATCCATTCCTCTGTTGAGGGACATCTGGATTGTTTCCAGCTTCTGGCTATTATATAGTGGACCATGTGTCTTTATTACATGTTGGAACATCTTCTGGGTATATGCCCAGGAGTAGAACAGCTGGGTCCTCAGGTAGTACTATGTTCATTTTTCTAAGGGTCCTCCAAACTGATTTCCAGAGAGGTTGTATCAGCTTGCATTCCCACCAGCAATGGAGGAGTGTTCCTCTTTCTCCACATCCTCGCCAACATCTGCTGTCACCTGAGTTTTTGATCTTAGCCATTCTGACTGTTGTGAGGTGGAATCTCAGGGTTGTTTTGATTTCCATTTCCCTAATGACTAAGGATGTTGAACATTTCTTTAGGTGCTTCTCAGCCCTAAGAGATTCCTCAGTTGAGAATTCTCTGTTTAGCTCTCTACCCCATTTTTTGATAGGGTTATTTGGATCTCAGGAGTCTATCTTCTTGAGTTGTTTGTATACCTTGGATATTAGCCCTTTATCAGATGTAGGATTGGTAAAGATCTTTTCCCAATCTGTAGGTTGCCATTTTGTCCTATTTACAGTGTCCTTTGCCTTACAGAAGTTTTGTAATTTTATGAGGTCCCATTTGTCGATTCTTGAGTTAGAGCACAAGCCATTGGTGTTCTGTTCAGGAACGTTTCCCCTGTGCCTTCATGGCAGATTGTTACATTAACTTATTTACCATATTGTTTGTTACATTGACACAATCAGTTGCTCTCATTAAACAAGCTGTCAAACATTATTTCCACCAAGGATTTGAGCAAGCCAATTGAAGCAAAGACCCTAGCTACGTTGTTCTTGCTCTTACCAAATGCACAGGCTTGCTTTATCTTTGCAGTTATTTGTCCAGGACAAGTTACTGGATCTTTTGAAACCTTAGATCCCTATTTTACAAGAGAGGGGAGAACACTGCCTCAAAAGCCCAAGAATCAAATCAAAAGAGGGTTGGGCTAGTAGCTCAGTCGTGCAGGTTTTAAAAAGAAAGAATTACATAGAATGATGTTTGGGAAACACTTGGTATAGTGGCTGTCACTGAAAATAAGAAATGTCAGCTACTACTGTTTTCCCCAGTGAGTTTTTGTTTGTTTGATTGATTTTTGTTTTTTAAAGTAACTAGTAAAAGTTTTTTGAGATTACTGAATTAGAACAAATGAAATCATGTTGATGGCTAACAGAAAGTATCAAAGGGATTCTACACTTCCTTTTCAAATACAGTAACCAGGAGCCAGAACTTAAAACACACACCAAGTTTACAAGTGTGTCTGAAAAAGAACCTCAAATAGCTCATTAATATTTTTATGCTACCTTATGTTGAAATAATAATACTATGGCACGCTGAATTAGCTGTCATTAACGTTAACTCTCATTGTTTCAAGAAGTTAAGGTGTCTATTGAACGTATACCTCGAGTTTATAGGGACAGTGCTAGTCTAGAATGTGGTTACCTTTCAGTGGTGATTCTGCTATACAGCTTCTTGCACTTCACATCAAAACCTGAAAACTCTTATCATTTCCTGCTTGGAATCATTTGCCATGTGGTCCGTCCTCAAAATGTAAGAGAAAGAAACTATTGTTGATCTTGTAGTCTCAGTGTTTTGAGTGGGATGTCTTTCAGGCAAGAAGACAATATTCTTTATTTATCATCTTATTCTGTTAAATGAGTAATTCCATTGTGTGGTATCATCTCCAGCAGGATAATCTTATCATTCAAATTAAACAGTTGAAGGAAAAGAGCTGTACAAAGATTGAGGACCCTGAGTTAAAGTTTAAAAAAAATAAAAGTACAGCATTATGTCTGATGTTCTTATGACCATGGCTGTTGCTGTCATTATCACCACAAATACAAATAGAAGATATGGACTAGCGTAAGTTTTATAACTTGATTACTTTCAAGTTATAAAATCGGCTTTTCGTAGTCGATTCCAAAGTAAACAAAGCTCCAAGAGCAGAGTTATCTCACATCCGCTTTTCCCTTACACAGTCTCAGTGTAAAACAGTTCCTCTATCGTAACTTATAAGAGTTTTTCCCCTCTCTCTTAAAATTGTATTAGTATGGGCAATAAATTATATTAATATCCTTCACAAGAACCCTCTAGATGAAAGGACATTGTCAAAAAACGTCGGGAAATAAAACATATGCTATTTATATCCTAGAAATGGGTATGTATTGGCATCGAAGAATTGATAGGTGTGCTTAATTTAGGTTAATTCTGTGTTTCCTACATTTATTTCATGGTGTGATTCTTCTTTAGTATAATATGTATTAGTATTCCATAGACCACATTTGCAACAGTGCAGAATACTCAGACATTTTTAATGTTCTTTAGCTAATAGATTTCTAGTTTAGGAATAGAAGAGTTATATATGAATCTTTTATAATTAGCCTCTCACTTTTTCTAGGCTGTGACAATGTTCATGTTCATGATCATGAGCTTGGAGCTTAACTCTGACATCTAGATTCTATTTATTTTCAGTAAAAATTCATTTTCCCCTATACAATGTGGTAGTTTGAATGAAAATGGTCCCCCATAGGCCCATAGAGAGTGGTGCTATTAAGAGGCCTTGTTGAAGTCTCACTGGGGGTGAGCGGAGGTTTCAGAAGCCCAAGTCAGGCCCCTGTCACTCTTTCTTCCTGGTGCTGTAGATCAAGATGGAGAACTCTCAGCTCCTTCTCCAGCACCATGTCTGCTTGCTTGCCACCATGTTTCCCGCTACAATGATATTGGAATGAATCTCTGAATTATAAAGCCAGCCCCAATTAAATGTTTCCCTTTATAAGAGTTTCCTTGGCCATCGTGTCTCTTCACAGCAACAGAAACTCTAAAACACATACCAAACTGAGGGTTGTAAAGAATTATAGATATACACACACACACACACACACACACACACATATATATATATATATATATATATATATATATATATATGATTACCTTTATCCTAATTTGTGAATTAATAAGTGGGTTGGTTTGCCTCTCCTGTGTAGTATCTTTTTTCTATTTGATTGATTGTTTTCATGGTTGGAATTCTAGATCTTGTCAGATTACCAAGTGGCAGAGTAGAGCAAACTAGTAGAGCAGACTGGTAAGGCACAAGCAGTGAGGACACAGAATTCTTTGCCAGCTGGACCCTCAGATATAAGAATGTAGACATCAGAAAAGGCTTGCCTTCGGGGTCCTCTGGGTGGTGTAAAAGAAAGGATCTGTTTGAATTGCAGTGAGACTAACAAAATCACCAGTTTCAAGTTCTGTCAGCAGCAGATTTGGAATCTCATTAGGGATGGGCCAAACCTGTACAAGCCTCTGGCTGTGTACTTCTCAGTTCCACTAAAGACAGGCATGCAAACTTAGATAAGCGAAGATAACACGCCTGGGAGGAAGATGTGGTTCCGTGTAGACTAGTCAGAAGACACTTAAGGGCTAAGATTTACCGGTACCTGTACCTGAAGGGAAATGACTGTCCACAAACAAGAGGACTGGAATGTTGTGTGGGACACAGCCACAAGCTGAAGGTACACAAGGAGGCTGAAGCTCCTGGCTATCCAGGTGGAGGCTCCAAGCATCTGAAGTCCAGCCACATGGTGAAGAGCCTGTGTCAGTCACTGAGTCTGAATTACTGTGACTACTAAATACCCAAGATAAATAGACTTAAAGAAAGAAAACTTGCCTCACAGTCCCTATGGTCTCAGGCCATAGTCACTGAGATCCATTGATTTGGAAAATGAGGCAAAAGAGAACCATAGCAGGGATGCTTGATGGAGTGGAGCTGGTTTATCTAATGGTAGATATGGGGCAGGGATGGGCTTGGGACAATGTATACCCCTTAAAGGAAAGTCTCAGTGATCTACTTCTTCTCCTGGGCTCTGCTTCCTCATTGTAGTCCATTCAGCTATGAATCCACCAATGAAGTCAATGGATGAATCACTGATGAAGTTAGTGCTCTCACAATCTAATCACTTTGATTCTAATCTAGCTTTAAATACAGAGCCTTTGGCAAGAATGCTATTGCACATCACAGCAGAAACCTTTGAGGCTAAGGAGGAGAACATCAAAGCCCTGTCCAAGGAGGCAGAGACCCCATCTCTTGAGTCTGCACATCACGGTCTTTGTGATTACATAAAGTCAATCAGGAGAAACAGAATAAAACCAATAAACAAAAACAACATTTCATCTGCTAAAATTCAAAACCAAGGCTCAGAGATGGGATTGCTCTACTAGATCCAGGATCATTGTGAAATGTTTTTCTAAGGAGAATTCTAGGTGATTAAAGCCTTGTAGAAAATTAAAATGCCAGCCAGCTGCGGTGTTTGTGTTTTCACGAAGAGAACCGTATAGAGCAGCAATCCTAGATAAGTGTGTATAAGCGGTGAGTTGCTGGGAACAGGTTAAGGAGACAGTGAAATAAAAGTTTAAAGACCTGATTGGAATTGAAATATAAAGACGCTTTATTATTTAAGGAGACTAAAATATTACCTCTGGTTTTAACTACTCTGACGGTAAGATACCCGGAGGCCAGTCCATTGTGATATTAAACAAAGGGCAGCCAAACCTTTAAGAACCTTGAAGAGAAACTTTCTTAGGTGTGCTAACCCTCCACCTGAGAAATAATGACTCACCATCTTGAGCAACAGCCCTTGAACACACCCTTTCAATAAAAGGAGTAGGAGTCTTATAAACTAATTTAGCAAGAACTTCCTCAAGTACGTACCTGGCCACTCTGTGGAGAGACAGAGAGAGAGAGAGAGACAGAGAGAGAGAGAGAGAGAGAGAGAGAGAGAGAGAGACAGACATAGAAAGAGTATACATAATAGCAACATGATATTTCTCTAAATAAAAATAAAAATTCAATTCTGGATTTTGAATATCCTTTACTTTTTCATCAACAGAATAAGCAATTCTACTGCAATTTTGGTTTTTTCAAGTTTATCTTTTGAAAATGCTTTCATTTCAGGTTATTTATGAAAATAAGTTGTCAGATGCCCTAGTCCAAACTACAAGACAGTCAGGGCCCCAGTGCGGCTGATTTTGGGCACAGCTAGCAGTGACATCACACTTCGGCTTATATGCCCTGCTGTGAGGCTCATCTAGAACCTTGCATTTTTCACTAGCAGGGAAGCTGCTCAACTAGAAAATGTGCCACAGGCCTCACTGTGACTCACTACTGGGCTGGTCAGGGGAAAACAGAAGTTTCGAGGTTTCACAGCTGCTGACAGAGTCCTTGGAAAGGATTATTTTGGAATATTTCTATTTTGCTAAAGAAGGGAAAGAGAGGGGTCAGAAACAGGAAACCAACAAGAAAACAAGCCTGTCAGCATTCAAAACCGATTACTGTGGAGTTACTTTGTGTCAAGGGAAAAAAAGCCTCACAGAGTTCCAGAAACTCTTTTTAATGATGACTGTTCCCAAGAGCTTCTCTTGAGTGTATTTGCTACAAATAAATATACTTACCTTCACTCTGCAATGAGCTTTGATTTGTTTTTGTTCTTGCCAATTTTCACTGCGGCTGCCAACTCTATGGAAAATGTGGAACGTGTTTCTAGGGGACAGGAAGCTCTCGGAGTGGCAAGGCTGGGATGTGTGGCCATCGTTCTGTAAATACTTTAAAATGAAGTCAGCTGTGACCTCCTCCAATCGGCAACTAGCAGGCTGTTAATTATGCCTGACTCCCTGAGCTCAGGAAAGGAAGAGTGGTTCTCCTTAGTCCAAACCAGTAGGTGCTTTACTCTCTCTCATTCTATCATTCGCTTAAACAGTTGTGGCATAAGCATCTATTAAATACTAAATGTGGTTTTTTTTTCTTTTTGAATGCACTCAAAACAAAAGACAAGACAAAACAAAAGTCCAAAAAACCAAAACGGAAAAACCTCTCACTGGGATTAGACGATCACAGTGCCTATTTTACCACATAGTGAGCAATATGTAAATTGTAATTCAGAGGATAGGCATTCAATTTTCTACTTATTTAGCTAACCCACCTAGAGTTGGATACACGCCTCACTCTTAGCGCTTCCATCTTTAAAATGGGAACGATGATACTTACAACGATCTGATGATTCCAAGAGAATGGACAGCACAGTACCTGGTTGTTGAGGCAACAAGGAGCCCGGCTTCTCATTGCTTCCTCAAACACACCTCTGCTTCCCCTTTGGTTCTTGTAGGTCTTTGACCTTTGAGCTGAATAAAGGTGTGGGGCACAGAGTGCTGGATGCCCACCTACAAAAGTGCTGTGCAGCAGATTAAACTGAAAATGTTGCCAGTATTTGCAACTTCCGACTGTTATCCTCCAGAAAACAAAAACTTTTAGTCCATTGTTTCCAAAAAAGTCAAGTTCTTGCACGGAAATAAAAAGACAAAACAAAGCCATCCTTGCAAGAATCACCTACCTTTTCGAAGCTTCCTTGTATACAGACAGTTACAAAATAGTCCTAATCCTAGGATCTGAAATTCTGGTCCCCAATATGCCTTAACAGGGGCAAGACACAGTTAAATTTTTTTGAGTTAATTTTAACTTGTTCTTTGACATTTCCACACACGTATACAATGTATCTTCATAATATCCATCCCTATTCCTCCTCTGCAGCTTACCTTTTCCTGCCTACCCCAATATTTCTCTCTTCCAACTTCATATCTTACCCCACCCCCTTTAAAAAATAATTTGTTGAGTCAAATTCATGCTGCCCATAGGCATATGGGTGTGGAATCATCCGCTGGAGTAGAGAAAGTCTACCAGAATTTAGAATTTTCGTTTTGGAATATGCTTCTCAGTGATCATTTTCCCCCACTCCCAAACTTGACTGTTCCTTGACCAAGAAGAGTCAGGCAGTAAGGGTCTCAGTTTCTAAGCCAAACATTGATTATTAACATTTTGTTTTATATTTGACAGTGTCTATGACCCATGTTAGTCTAGAAGTGTAGCCAAGGATTACTTTGTACACCTGATCCATTGCCTCCAGTTCCTAAGGAATGTATTACAGGCATACACCAACATGCATGGTTGATATGATCAGATAGTCTCCCAACTGAGCTATATCCTCAGCTCCTAAAATTTTTATTTTTATTTTTATATCCTCTAAGTTTTCAGCAACTACTTTGGTTCAAAGAAATGCCACCTTGTAATTACCAACAATGTGCAGGGTTTTTGTACTCATTAGGATTGATTCCATGAATGCCCACCTCCACACCTGCAGGTCTTACTGTGTTCAGGGTACTTTTCACACAATTAAAAAACCCTCAGCTCTTCTGTGACACTACCTTTTCCTCCTAGTCAATACAATGAATTAGAAAACTCTCTGATTCTACAATACCAGCCAAGCAAAATAAATAGAATGTTAAACAGAATAAATAGATAAATAAATAAATAGAATGTGTTAGTTTTTTTTCCTTCACTGATTCAAACTTAGTTTTATTTACATACATTTCAAATATTGCCCCCTTCTCATTGCCCCCTCCAAGAGTTCTTTATCCCATCCCCTCTCCTCTTTGCCTCTGAAAGAGTGCTCTCCCCCACCCCACCCTCTCAACTCCCTCACCCACCCATCCACTCCTACCTCAGACCCCTATTCTCCTTCTCTGGGGCATCAAATCTCTACAGGATTATGTCCATCCTCTCCCACTGAGGCCAGGCCAGGCAGTCCTCTGCTACATAAGTATCTGGGGCCATGGACCAGCCCATGTATGCTCTTTGGTTGGTAGCTCAGTCCCAAGGGTCCTTGTTAGTTGATACTGTTGGTCTTCCTATGGGGTTGCCATCCACCTCAGCTCCTTCAGTCCTTCCCCTAACTATTCCATAGGGGTCCCTGACCTCAGTACAATGGTTGGCTGCATTTGTCTCAGTCAGCTGCTGGTAGAGAGCCTCTCAGAAGACAGCTGTGCTAGACTCCTGTCTGCAAGTACAACATGGCATCAGTAATAGTGTCAGGGTTTGGTGCCACTCATGAGATGGATCCAAAGTTGGGCTTGTTATTTTATGGATTCTCCTTCAATCTGCTCCATTTTTGTCCGTGTATTTCTTTTTAGGCAGGAACAATTCTGGATCAAAACTTTTGAAGGTAGATTGGTGATCCCATTCCTCCACTGGAGGCCCTGTCTATCTACTGGAGGTGGATGCTTCCAGTTCCCTCTCCCCACTGTTGGGCATTTCATCTAAAGTCATCCCCATCAGGTCCTGGAAGGTCTCTGGGACTTTCTAGAGGTTCTCTCTGTCCCCTCACTGCTGCATATTTCTATTCATTCTTCTGGCCCTCTGGGCTTCTCTCCTGTCTCATTCCCCATACCTGATCCTGCCCCCTTTCCACCTCTTTCTCCCTTCTCCCACCCAGATCCTTCCCTCCCGCTTCCTCCCGTGATTATTTTCTTCTCCCTTCTAAATGGGATTAAAGTATTCTCACATGGGCCTTCCTTCTTAAACTTCTTATGATCTGTGGGTTGTATCATGGGTATTCTGTACTATTTGGCTAATATACACTTAATTGTGAATACATACCATGCATGTCCTTTTTTGTCTGGGTTACCTCACTCAGGATGATATTTTCTAGTTCCATTCGTTTGCCTGCAAAATTCATGATGTCTTCATTTTTAATAGCTTAATAGTATTCCATTGTATAAATGAACCACATTTTCTGTATCCATTCTTTGGTTGAGGGACATCTGGGTTATTTCCAGCTTCTGGGTATTACTAATAAGGCATCTATGAATGTAGTGGAGCATATGTCCTTGTGGTACGGTGGAGCATCTTTGGGGTATGTGCCAAGCACAGAGCTAAACAAAGAATTCTCAGCAGAGGAAACTCAAATGACTGAGCACTTAAAGAAATGTTCAATATCCTTAGTCATCAAGGAAATGCAAATCAAAACTACCCTGAGATTCCACCTCACACCAATCAGAATGTCTAAGATAAAAAACAGCACATGCTGTCAAGAACGTGGAGAAAGAGGAACACTCTTCCATTGCTGGTGGGATTGCAAACTAGTACAACCACTCTGGAAACCAATCTGGTGTTTTCTCGGAAAATTGGAAATAGTTCTGCCATATACATTAGTTTTTAAGACATGTGTCAATTAAGAAATACTAACATGACCAAATACACCTTACTATATACATGGAATGCTTTTTCTTGTGAGAAACTCTAGCAAACAGTATCTTCTCTATTTTAGTATTTAGTACAACTATATCTGTATTTACAGACCTAAATGTAGTCTAAGTATAAAGGTTATGAATTTGGTGCATTAGGTAGTAGTGAAGTAGAAATTATTATCACTTTATTTTATATACCAAAACATGCTGCTCTGAATTCTTTGGTATACTTCCTTAAAATTACTTGGTGGACTAGGCAGGCATGGCTCATTCTATGTCATCATGGAGTAAGAGTTTTTGAGTTTTTTTTCCCCTAGTTGCCCAATGACTATACCAACTGCTCAAGGCCTTTATAATCTATTTGGAGGCTGACTGCTTTACTCCTGCACACCCAGCCCAGTCCTGGGAACCTTCTTCAGGGCTCATAGAGCCAATACAATTGAGATTCAGTAACTAATACATTTCTTTTCATCATTTTTCCCTGAGTTGGCTCTCTTTTCTTTCAATTTTGTTTTGACTTAGTTTACACAGTACTAAGTTTCCTTATGGCTTTTCCCCATGTAATTTGGGAGAACCAATTCCCTCTTCCTCTTCTTTGCTACTTTCCTGTTCCCAGCCACTTAAACCTCAGAGTGGGGATAAGACTCACCACTAACAAACGATCCCAGGAAATCCCCTCTAGGCCAAGTCAGACTCTACCCGATTCTATTTCAAATAGTAACTTCTATGCACTCCTAGATGAGGAAGTACATAATCTTCAGTGGGGCTTAACAACGACTTTGTATTTATTGACTAGGTACTGGGGGTAATTGTCGGAAAGACAATGAACTTTATCTTTTCACAGAAGAGGAAGAGAAAGATTGAAGAGAGAGAGAAACCAAAATAGCAACTGAAAGACAATGATGACTTCATAATTGGGTTAATATGTGTGCCCTCTCCCAATAGACAATCTTGAAGAAGGAGGTATATTTCTTTATGAATAAGTCCCCAACACATAATACAGTATATACCATTTATGCAATGACTCAAAGAACTGAATATGCAGCAAGTTATTATTATTCCCTCATAATCTCATCACAGGAATGTTTAGGTTAATTAAAATCTGTAATTAGTTGAACCAAGCTCAAGAACACATATGTTCACCTTCTATAACACTCCAATGAATCCCCCCCCCCATGTACAAGGCAAACATTAAATTGCAATGTTAAAATTCTGAGGTCTAAAATAGTTGTGCTTTTTACCCTGGGAAGATGTTCTATCTTTTGTGCCACATATTGTGAAGTGTTCTGAATTTAGATGACAGTACACGCTGTTCATTCAGGGTGCAGAAATATCATTGAAATTAAATGCTTGGTGGGCACACAGATCTCCTATTCTGCTTTTGTTACATTTTAAGCAGCCAATTTCTATCACTGATTAATATCAAGAACATTCTGTTTGAGAACCAGTAAGTTCCCTGATTAGTGTGGAGTCACCAGTGTGCATTTCAAAGCCTGTACTTAAAAAAAACAAAAAAAACAAACCTCTTTTCATAAAATCCCCTCATTTAAAATATCATTTTATTTTTAAATGATTCAAGCTCATTTTTAAGATAGACAAAGTCCTGGGCTAATGATTTCATCCTGCCAGGATCTAATCAATATTCTCCACCAGGCCATCATATATAAAAGATGATAGTCACTCTGATAGAAATCACTATAGCACCAACTAAGGAACACAACTAAAACTCTGGAGCCTTAAATGACCCATCAGTGTTTCCTTACTCAGCAAAGAATTAACAAGAAGCTGTGGTGGATTATAGTAAAAACTATGATTTATTAGTAAATACTGCCTTCCAGGGGCTTGTTATTTCTATGGGTGGAATTACACAAACACACAAATAACTATAATTTAAATTTGAGACAGAAAGTGATGGATGGCATTACAGGAATAGAGCTCAGAAGAGGAAGGGACCATGTTCAGACAGGAATTGACCATTTTAGTCTTGAAGGGCTACTGAACTGTGCCTTAGAGAATGAACTAAAGCCTATTTGGACAAGCAGATGACTAGAAGGGAAGGTATTGTGATTCAAGAAACACCTTAAACAAACACTCAAACTTAACATGAAAATCAACTACCCCCAATGACAGTAAACAGCCATAGGTCATCATATTGCATACATAGGAACACTAGATGTGCATTTTTCATTGGGACAATAGAAGGTGTCCTTACAAAACACACACTCTATTATTTGCTGCTTTTTAAATGTTCAAAAATTAGCCAAAAAATATAGGTAATAAATTTTGAAGTTTCTTTGATAGCCTTCTATATTTTCTTATTAATCTAAATTCTTTAGTACAACTGTTGTATTAGAGCTCTCTAGAGAAGCAGGAGCACATATAAAAACATATGTATAATACTATGTGTGCACCTACACACATACATTTATGAATAACTGTTATGAATCATGAAGACATGACACATGAGGGGAGGAAGAACCAGTTTTTATTCATTAGGGAGTTTATTGTGTTTCATGAGCACTTCTGAATATATGTTAAAGAAAGGAACACATGACTATCAGTGGTATTTAAGTGACTAATTTGAAACATAGAGAACTTAGGAATCTGGAAGTTTATGGATCTAGGAGGGGCACCAAGTGTTCACAGCATCAGAAACAGTGTCTTTTGATACGTCACCTAGTAACCCTGCTGTTGCACTTCCATTATTAAACCCTAAACACCCGCAGCATTTATTGCGTTTAATCCTTTCTTGTAACTTTGTTCATGATATGTTTACACATGCTATATGCCCAACTCATTTGAAGGCATGCTTATGTGTGAAATACTCTATTATATCTTACACATGGTATCAATATGTTTATTTTAAAGAATAAATTCTATCATGCATTCTGTTTTTGTTAGGTAGCAATTGGTTTATCTGACAAACTTTTTGAATTAGTTTTTAAGCCATGCAGATGAGCTGTGTTATTTTTCATGATGTTGACAACTCAGAACATCCTAAATTATTCATATTTAGGAAGGCTTATGGCATGTGTGAATGTAAGAGAACAGCTCAACTTTAAGGGCTAATTTCATTTTCTGTAAAAAGGAGATAGTAGAACTTTGGTAATGTGTGATATGACTGAGTTACTTTGTATATAAAAGTATGATGAACTCCTTGGCATTCAAGATGCAAGAAATTTGTAAATGCCATCTGCATTTATAATGCATCAACCTCATTGTTAAGTCCAACATGAGTTACTAACTGGAGCTTTCTTCTTTGATGTTTATGAAATCTGTATGTTTATACCATCTTAGGAAGATAGGAGAGAGTGTGGACTTTGGTATCCCATAGCTTCATCTGTTTGGCTCTAGGTACACATCTTTTGTAAATATGGGTGGTGGCTTATTCTTCGAAATGCACAATACTGCTTGAAATCTGTTTTTTATTTCAGACACTGGAGATGACTTCCATGGATGGTTATTATGATGTTCACTCAAAATACCTTTTTTGTTGTTGTTGTTGTTGACTACTTAGTCACAGTTATTTATACAAGATTCTTGGGACATAATAAATAGGCAAGTCTCATCTTTACACACACATCCCTTCTCATACTAGAATTTAGTGCCTCTAAAATTCTGAGTTTAAGTACTTGAAGAAACCCTACTGTGTGGTCTGAGTTTTCTGGGGGAGATGTGAGCAAATGTCTATTCATCCTAGACAGGCAACTAATGACAGACCAAAGAACTATTCTATTAAAGACCACTTGGCAAATCAATGAATTTAGTGGGGTTACTTACAGGAGAATGGATAAAGGGTTACTTACAGGGCATGAGTGACTCAAAGGTAGAGCCACTGAAAAGCTCACACCAACTACAGAACTGTTCATGAACACCGCATTCCTAGAGTTCCCTATACAACTTTCAGTCAGTTTAACAGGTTGGGCCCTTTCACTCTCCAGCACTCTGTACTGTTTATTATAACCTCAAAGAGAGACTTTGTGAATTTGGCAAATTTAGGAACTTCCTGAGACTCATGGAGTGTTTCCTTCCTAGACCCTGAAGTTTTGCTTACTTCTTGATTCTTAAGGATTGAATGTTAAAATTCTGAAGAAATGACTACATACCAAACTCACATTCTTCTTCTATTCTCAGCAGTGGAATCAACTCTATCGATAGGCTTTTTACCCCAAACTTCTATTTTTATTTTCTTTTTTGGATATAATCCAGTTTTAATTTTTTAATTGAGTGATGACTTCAAAATGAGTCCTTCTATCCCTTCCTCCCGGGATATGAACAATTAGACTCCAGACCATACAGACCAGGCATCACTCTTTAACTGATAAAAGCACAAAAGGAAAAAAAATGCAAAAATTTTTTTTGCATAAATCATACTACTGCCCAAGTAGACCACATAGCATAGAGTAACTGCTCAGTTTATGTGCCTTTAATCACCACTCTTGGGAACAAAATACAAGTTTTAATTATTGGGTCTGCCTTTTATTCTTATTGTACATCTGGTTAAAGTTCCTACGTGTCTCTTCTCTAAACTACTTTTGGAATGCAATTATACACAATCCATATTGCCTCAGGTTTTTCTAGCTAGAACACATTTTACAGATATAATAAGTCTTAAGTATAAACACTTTTCTAGTAAAATTTCAATCCTTACGACTGGGCATGATAAGGTTAAGCTTTATTAAACCCAGCATATCGTAGTCTGAAGCAGATCATAAATTTGAAGACAGCCTAGGATACATGACAAGAATCCATCTAAGTACATAGTAATTAACCACAGAAAGGAAGGAGATTGCATCGATTCTATACCTTGGATGAGTCTGAAAATATTGTGTTAAATTAAAACTGATGGTCACAGATGAGGCCATTTTGTGTGATTCCATCCATGCAAATGGATTTCTACTCATAAAAAGTTTTTAACATATGCAAATTTATAAAGACAGAATGCAGAGGAATGATTGCACAGAATCAGAGGAAGGGTACCTGCAGGGTGGGGCTGGTGGTTAAGTAACAAGCATATCTGCTCAAACTGACATTCTCAATAATGATCAGATACAATTTTAAGATTAATTTCTCAAGGTTTCAAGAAAAAAGTCTGCTAAAGGAATAGAGCACTGAGGCTTTGTATTGTCTTCATCAAAAATGCAGTCACTTGTTTCTATTGCTGGCCAACAAACAAACAAACAAACAAGCACCCCCAACCCCCCAAAGAATCCTGTACTGGCTGGTTTTGTGTCAACTTGACACAAGCTGGAGTTATCACAGAAAAAGCAGCTTCAGGTGAGGAAATGCCTTCATGAGATCCAGCTGTAAGGCATTTTCTCAATTAGTGATCAAGGAGGGAGGGCCCCTTGTGGGTGGTGCCATCCCTGGACTGGTAGTCATGGGTTCTGTGAGAAAGCAAGCTGAGCAAGCCAAGGGAAGCAAGCCAGTAAGAAGCATGCCTCCATGACCTCTGCATTAGCTCCTGCTCCTTGACCTGCTTGAGTTCCAGTCCTGACTTCCTTTAGTGATGAGCAGCCAAGTGGAAGTGGAAGTGTAAGCTGAATAAACCCTTTCCTCCCCAACTAGCTTCATGGTCATGATGTAAACAAAAAACTAAAGCCAAATCCAACAACAAAAATCCCTCAGGTGTGAAGAGCCCCCTGCTGGCCTTTTCCTAAGAATTCCTGAGTGAATCAGGAATTCACAAAGACCTAAGGATTTTGGTCTAAACATAAACTTTCTTAAAAATCTAGGCACTTGGTTGTTTGCTAAGAACTATTTACAATTATAAATAAACATCCCATCATCACCAAAGCCTGTTTTGACTTACCCGGGTTTCACTTGAGTAGTTATCCATCAGAAGTTATACTTCAAAAAGTTCTATTTATCTTGTTTCTTGAAAAAAGGATTTTTGTCTCTCAAGTCTCAATTCTAAAGCTCTCTGAAAGTTTTTATTTGGAAAAAATTTCATTAATGATAATACAAATCTTAACAAATGTCTAAAATTATACCACCAGATGGTGCTACAGCCTTACATTTCCCAAAGACAGCAACATGTTTGGAAGGACATTTTACAGTGAGTTTTAATTACCTTCTGTTAGTACTATTTAAAGTTGCAAGAATCTGTTATCCAAGACTCTGTGGTGCAATAGGGTTTTATAATTGTACACCTATCAATGGAAGTAGTTGGCCAGCCAGTAGCAGCACATAAACAAGCTTAGCTTTAGTTACTCTTGGATTTTAAAACACTTTACCTTGCTAGTTATGCATGTTATTCCTAAGGAGTGTATGAATAGGTATTTTGCTGTGGCATAGAAATTCTTCATGAAAATGTATATTTATAATGATCACAAACCAATAAAGATTCATAATGATATTGCAATATTCATTTACAATCACAAAAGGTAGAGCTGTTTTTATCCAAAGACAATAATATTTACTTGCATTTAAAAACAATGTTGCAAAAGAAAATTGGAATTAGGAGGCAGCAGGTGGCTGGGTGTATGAATCATGTTCTTGGTTTTATGACAGATACAAATAAGACATTTCTTTTACTTTTTTGCCTTGCTGGTCTCCTTATAATTGCATGGGTATAAAAGGGCAAGTTCTGGCCAATGAAATACTAGTGCAGATAAAGGTATCTTTTCCAAATGGAGGTTATAAGGCATTCATGCAAATTTATCAAGGGTTTTTGGACTCAGAGGAATTACCGGAAGGAGAGAAGAATGGGAAGCAGATGTATCTCTGTGTAGAATTCCCTCTTACAGATTTTAGTTCCATCTGAAAAAGATATTATTTAACTAATGAAGAGGACATGAAGAGTGGAGAGAGATTCTCAACTCTGTCACTCAATATTTGAGATGAAGGGAGGAAGCAAATCAGCTGCTATCATATACCAATTGGGGCAGTCATGTGATAGTCAACCCAGAGCAGGGGAAGGAAGGTCTGCCAATATGGCTTTCCAGAGCAGGTTTTGCTCTGGAAGTGATTTAGACTAACCTACAAGTTGTTGGAGTGTCAACGAGGAGAGCTTGCTAGAGGAAGTCATCACAGCAGAACAAAATTCCCAGTGATAGTTTACAGGAGCAATATACCACATGGGAGACACAGCCACATCCTGAATAGTTAGCTGGATCAGCAGGAGGGAACATTAGATCTACATGTCAAAAGACCATTACCAGGTCATGACTGAGGCTAGAAAACACAAGTTATGCTAGGCATAAACTTTAGTGTGAAGTAAAATTAGTAACATGAGATGTGGGCAAAGAATATTTTATGAGAAATATGAATAGGCTAAGAAAACTACTTTCATGACTCTTGATTCTTTCCTGCTACTGGGACCTCCATTTACTCAAATGATTCATCCCTGAGATCAGGGTGTAGCTTCTTTGCAGTGAGCCCAGCATGTGTGACTCCCTGAGTTCAATTTCCAATACTATAAAAGAGCTGAGAGATCAAAAGTAATAAAGATAAAAGGCTTATTTAGCCAGCATGTAGAAGCTGGAGGCAGGGAGATCAGGAGTTGAGATTTTGTCTCAAAATCCAAAAACCTCAAAAGTCACCCTCCCCCAGAACAACTGCAGCAATGCCAGTGAATAAACAACAAATCTATGAGAGACTGAACATTCGAATTATATAGAAAGGAACATTGTATCTGTCAAATGCTATATCAGAATACAATTAAATAAAATGAGAATTTAGTTAATTTTTCTCATGCAGCCTCTCAAACAATCCAAGATGACCTCCAACTTCTGATCCTCCTGCCTCTGCTTTCTGAGGACTCAGGTTACAGGTTTGTGTCACCATATCTGGGTTTAGTTTTTGTTTTTATCCTATTAATGTATAGTAGATTCAAGCTTGAATGGTTGTATATGAAAAGAAATTCTTCCCGTCACATTATAGTCGAAACACAAAATGCACAAACTAAGGAAAAAATATTAAAAGCAGTAAGGGAAAAATGTCAAGTAACATATAAAGACAGACCTATCAGAATTACACCAGACTTCTCACCAGAGACTATGAAAGCTAGAAGATCCTAGGAAGATCTCATACAGACCCTCAAAGAACACAAATGCTAGCCCAGGCTGCTACACCCATCAAAACTCTCAATTACCATAGATGGTGAAACCAAAATATTCTATGACAAATCCAAATTTACACAGTATGTTTCCACAAACCAAGCCCTACAAAGAATAATAGATGGAAAATGCCTACTCAAGGAGGGAAACTACATCATAGAAAAAGCAAGAAAGTATTCTTTCAACAAACTCAAAAGACGATAGCCACACAAACATAAAAATAACATTGAAAATAACAGGAAGCAACAATCACCAATCCTTAATATCTCTTAACATCAATGGACACAATTCCCTCACAAAAAGACTTAGACTGACAGACTGGATCCATAAACAGGGCCCAGCATTTTGCTTCATCTAGGAAACGCACCTCCATGTTAAAGACAAACACTACCTCAGAGTAAAGGGCTGGAAAACAATTTTCCAGGCAAATGGTCCCAAGAAACAGGCTGGAGTATCTAATATTGGATAAAATTGACTTTCAACCAAAAGTCATCAAAAAAGATAAGGAAGAACACTTCATACTCATCAAAGGAAAAATTTACCAAGAAGAACATCTATGCCCTGCATGCAAGGGCTCCCAGATTTATAAAGAAAACTTTACTAAAGCACACATTGCACCTCACACAATAATACTGGGAGACTTCAACACCCCACTATCATCAATGGACACATCTTGGAAACACAAACTAAACAGAGACACAGTGAAATTAACAGATGTTATGAACCACATGGATTTAACAGATATCTATAGAACATTTCATCCTAAATCAAAAGAATATAACTTCTTCTCAGCACCTCATGGTACCTTCTCCAAAACTGATCATATAATTGGTCACAAAACAAACCTCAACAGATATAAGAAGATTGAAATAATAATCCCATGCCTCCTATCAGATCACTACAGATTAAGACTGGTCTTCAATGGCAACAACAACAACAGAAAGCCCATATACACATGGAAGCTGAGCAACTACTACTCAATGATAACTGAGTAGTATCACTGAGTAGATAACTCATTGAGTAGAATGATAATCTACTCAATGATAACTTGGTCAAGGAAGAAATAAAAAAGAAATTAAAGACTTCCTAGAATTTAATGAAAATGAAAGTACAACATACCCAAACCTATGGGACACAATGAAAGCAGTGTTAAAAGGAAAACTCATAGCTCTGAATACCTCCAAAAAGAAACGGGAGAGAGCAGACACTAGCAGATTAACAGCGTACCTGAAAGCTCTAGAACAAAAAGATGCTAATACACCCAAGAGGAGTAGAAGGCAGGAAATAATCAAACTAAGGGCTGAAATCAACCGAGTAGAAACTAAAAGAATTATACAAAGAATCAAAAAAACCAGGAGCTGGTTCTTTGAGAAAATCAACAAGATCAATAAACCCTTAGCCAAACTAACCAGAGGGCATAGAGACAGTATACAAAGTAACAAAATTAGAAATGAAAAGGGAGATAGAACAACAGATTCTGAGGAAATTCAAAAAATCATCAGATCCTACTACAGAAGCTTATACTCAACAAAATTGGAAAATCTGGATGAAATGGACAAGTTTCTAGACAGATACCAATTACCAAAGTTAAGTCAGGAACAGATAAACCATCAAAACAGTCCCAAAATGCCTAAAGAAATAGAAGCAGTCATTATAAGTCTCCCAACCAAAAAATGCGCGGGACCAGATGGGTTTAGTGCTAAATTCTATCAGACCTTCAAAGAAGAGATAATACCAATACTCTTTAATGTATTCCACAAAATAGAAACAGAAGGAACACTACCCAATTCATTCTATGAGGCCACAGATATCAAAAGCTCACAAAGACCCAACAAAGAAAGAAAATTTCAGACCAGTTTCCCTTATGAATATCTATGCAAAATTACTCAATAAAATTCTCGAAAACTGAATCCAAAAACACATCAAAACAATCATTCACCACGATCAGGTAGGCTTCATCCCAGGGATGCAGGAATGGTTCAACACCCGGAAATCCATTAATGTAATCCACTACATAAACAAACTCAAAGAAAAAAAACACATGGTCATTTCCTTAGATGCCGAAAAAGCATTTGATAAAATTCAACATCCGTTCATGATAAAAGTCTTGGAAAGATCAGGAATTCAAGGAGCATACCTAAACACAGTAAAAGCAATATACAGCAAACCAGTGGCCAACATCAAACTAAATGGAGAGAAACTCTAAGCAATCCCACTAAAATCAGGGACTAGACAAGGCTGTCCACTCTCTCCCTATCTATTCAATATAGTACTTGAAGTTCTAGCTAGAGCAATTAGACAACAAAAGGAGGTCAAAGGGATACAAATTGGAAAGGAAGAAATCAAATTATCACTATTTGCAGATGATATGATGGTATACTTAAGTGACCCGAAAAACTCTACCAGAGATCTGCTATAGCTGATAAACCCCTTCTGCAAAGTGATTGGATACAAAATTAACTCAAACAAATCAGTATCCTTCCTATACTCGAAGGATAAACAGGCTGAGAAAGCAATTAAGGAAATGACATCTTTCACAATTGTCACAAACAATATAAAGAATCTTTGTGTGACTCTAACCAAAGAAATGAAAGATCTGTATGACAAGAACTTCAAGTCTCTGAAGAAAGAAATAGAAGAAGACCTCAGAAGATGGAAAGATCTCCCATGCTCATGGATTGGCAGAATTAATACAGTTAAAATGGCCATCCTGCTGAAAGCAATCTACAGATTCAATGCAATCCCCATCAAATTTCTAACTCAATTCTTCATAGACTTAGAAAGAGCAATTCTCAAATTCATATGGAATAACAAAAAACCGAGGATAGCAAAAACCCAGGAAAAAAAAACAATAAAAAACATTTGGGGGAATCAGCATCTCTGACCTCAAGCTGTACTACAGAGCAGTAGTGATAAAAACTGCATGGTATTGGTACAGTGACAAGCAGGTATATCAATGGAATAGAATTGAAGACCCAGTAATGAACCCACACACTTATTGTCACTTGATCTTTGGCAAAGGAGCTAAAACAATCCAGTAGAAAAAAGACAGCATTTTCAACAAATGGTGCTAGTTAAACTGGTGGTCTACATGTAGAAAAATGCAAATTGATCAATCCTATCTCCCTGTACCAAGCTGAAGTCCAAATGGATCAAGCACCTCCACATAAAACCAGATACACTGAATCTAATAGAAGAGGAAGTGGGGTAAAGTATCTAACACATGAGCACAGGGGAAAAGTTCCTGAATAGAACACCAATGGCTTGTGCTGTAAGATCAAGAATCGACATATTGAGACCTCACGAAATGACAAAGCTTCAGTAAGGCCTGGTCTACAGAGTGAATTCCAGGACCGCCAATGCTATATAGAGAAACCATGGGTACATGTCTGTTTCAGAAAAACAAGACAAAACAAAATCATTAATGCATGCCTCTTGTCACGATCTTGTCATTGTATATTTGTGCATCTATTTATATGTCACAACAATAATCAATGAAAAAGAGGCCATCAATTTGACAGGGAGCAAGAGCAGGCATGGAAGGTGTTGGAAGAGGAAAGGGAAATGAGGAAGGGATATAACTATATTTCAATAAAAATATTTTTAAAAGAATTATTAATATAGGAAATACATTTTAGGATATTTTCTATCTATGTACCTTTAAACAAAGCTGAAATATTTCAGTATATTCATTAGGTTGTACCAGAGATCCCTTGAAACTCTTATGATGAAAAAGTATGAGAAAGTCTATATTGGTTTAATAAAGATGACTAGAAATTCTACAGTGAAATTTGAAATTATAAGAATTTATAATTCATTTCTAAGTGTTTTAGACTAATTTGTACATATAAAGACCAAGGCTAACAAATCAATGAATCATATATATTTAATAAATGAACACTCTTATTTTGTATTTGATTTTGTGATCTTTTTCCCTCTCCATCTTAATTTTCTGTTTTTTTTTTTTAGGCCAAAGAGAAAACAACAGAATGTTAAATTCAAGAAATACCAAAAATTTCCACTTCCATTATTGTAAATTTTTAGGTTCTATATAGGACAACTGATATGTAGGGGTAGGCACACACAAATTTTTTTTTTTTTTGTCTAAATTAGGAGAGTTTTGAGAACTAAGAATCCTTGCTAAGTGGATCTTTGTGTGTTTGAGGCCAGCCTGGCCTACAGAGCGGGTTCCAAGACTGCCAGAACTACACTGAGAAACCCAGTCTCAAAATACCAAAAAAGAAGAAAAGGAAGAGGAAGAAGAGGAGGAGGAGGAGGAGGAGGAGGAAGAGGAAGAGGAAGAAAGAAGAAGAAGGAGAAGGAGAAGGAGAAGGAGAAGGAGAAGGAGAAGAAGAATAAGAATCACCTGCTAATTATTATACTAAGGTGTTGGGTGGAAACCACCTCTACCAAATATGACTATCTGCTCATCCTATACACAAGTTGTAAAGGGAGCATCTCCCATGCTTTTTGTGTCTTAGAGAGGAAGACATTTGTAGAATTGTATGCCAGAAAGACTTTTGTGCTTTTTGTTTTGTTTTGTTTTTTGCCTTTTTTTTTTTTCAGCTTTTCATAGGAGGTGAAATGACTTGACTGATCAATGAGTTTAGCAGGAGAAACTGAACATACAATCTTCAGATATAACCGTTGCCATGGCAACTGACATAATTCTAGACATTTCTGAAAACACTTCCCCAGACACTTATAAAAAATTTTGATGCTACATAAAAAGATGGCCTGTTCTTTCTAACTCTAAATTTATGTGTCCATATAGACATTCAGAAAACTAAATTTAAATATATCATTTAATCACGATATTCATCTGTACTACTACCAATCTTTTAAAAATATTTTCTAGAATTTTCTTTAAAAATAGAGCACTTTATCTTCATTCTTACCTATCAAAAAATTCCTGAGTCTCTTCTGCTTAAATAAAGGCAATCTAAATTGAATTCTTGACTTTTTCCATGCATTCACTATGATTCTATTAAATGCAATCAAATTCCCATCTATTTTATTTTGCAAATGCTGAGTTAAATTGATTAAGGTAAAATACAAAATACTAGTAAAATATAAATCCAAATTTAAAATTTTTTCTTCTTTTAAAGATCTCCTTTGACGATGTGTATTCGTTTTGAATGTTGCCATGGTTACATTTCTCATCTCTTTGGAAGAACCCCTGACAGAAACTACTTAAAGGAGGAAAGGTTTATTTCAGCTAATAGTTTGAGAGGGCACAAGCTCACGCATTTTGGATGGAACCCTGTCTGTCAGTGGTGGTAGGAGCACTAGACTTGTTACTTGGCTCACATTGGGAAACTGAGTGGGGCTATAACCAAAGCCTGCTTCCTCCAGCTAGGGTCCAACTCTTGAGGGTTCTCCAACCTCTCAAATAATACCACTAGCAGGCTATTAATTGTTAAATATGTATAGAAGTCATCTCATCTCCACCCAAACTGACTCTGTCTTGATTTATGATACCATTCAACTTTCTTTTTAAGAAAAGAAACCAAAAATATCAGAAGCACTTCCAAATATTAACAAATATGCATTTTCAGTTGCTTTAGAAAAGAGATCTTGGGCTGGAGAGATGGCTCATTGGTTAAGAGCACTGACTGCTCTTGCAGAGGTCCTGAGTTCAATTCCTAGCAACCACATGGTGGCTCACAACCATCTGTAATGGGATCTGGTGTGTCTGAAGACAGCTACAGTGTACTTATATACATACAATAAATAAATAAATCTTTAAAAAAAAAAAAAAAGCCGGGCAGTGGTGGCACATGCCCTTAATCCCAGCACTCGGGAGGCAGAGGCAGGTGGATTTCTGAGTTTGAGGCCAGCCTGGTCTACAGAGTGAGTTCCAGGACAGCCAGGCTACACAGAGAAACCCTGTCTGGAAAAACCATAAAAGAGAGAGAGAGAGAGAGAGAGAGAGAGAGAGAGAGAGAGAGAGACCTTAATAAATAATTGTAGAAGGTACAGTCACATGCTTAGTAAGTTGAGTCTTAATAGGTAGTGAAGCAAGCATGTGTTAAATTAGTCAATGTTAGTGTCTGCTGTAAACTGGACATGACTGATCTGTCTGCCATTTCTGGAATGAAAGACACCAAGCTCCACATAACTCATTAGTCATTACAGATTTAAGTCGAGCACCACAGTATTGTTTTAGCCTTTCAGGGATGAATTCATTGAGCACCTACAAGTTGAAAAGCCTTGTTACAAAGGATCCCATCTGAGAAACGAATCCTGCTCTAGCTCTAGCTAAGGGATCTGTTGGGAGAAATGAAGAAGCCACAGAGACTGAATGTAAGGAGAGGCAAGGCCTTTACAGGACTGATTCCCACAGAAGCCAACTTTTGTGGTGGTTTGAATATGCTTGGCCTGGGGAGTGGCACTATTAGGAGATGTGGCATTGTTGGAGGAAGTGTGTCACTTCCTAGCTGTCTGGAAGCCAGTTTTCTCCTGTTTGCCTTTGGAACAAGATGGAGAACTCTCAGCACCCTGTCTGCCTGGATGCTACCATATTTTCTGCCTTGATAATAATGGGTTGAACCTCTGAACCTATAAGCCAGCCCCAATTAAATGTTGTCCTTTATAACAGATGCCCTGGTTGTGGTGTCTCTTCACAGCAGTAAAAAAAGCCTAACTGAGACACCATCCCTCATTGTTTGCAAACTGCTGTGTTGACAGTCTTCTAGTCTTTCTGTGTCTAATTGCTTCAGCAAAAGTTCTTTGGATACTCTTCTGTGTTAGATTCAGTATCACTGCTATCAAACTCGACAGAAGGAACAACTTAAGGGAAGGAACAACTTATGGCTTACAGAGATTTCAGCCCACTGTTTCTTGGCTCCATGTACTTGTGCAGAACATCATGCTAGAACTGTGTGTCAGAGAAGTCATGTTCACTTAAGAGCAGAGAGGAAGCAGAAATGAAGACAAGAAGAAGCCGTAAGCACATACCCTCAATAACCCATTCTCCACCTCCCCTCCTGCAGTCCCCTGTAAACTATCTCCTGGACCTTGACCTTACCTCCTGAAGTTTCCAGAACTTTACAAATAGTCCTACCATTTGGAGATCAATAGTAAAACATATGAATCTGTGGAATTCCTTTGTATTCTTTTATATTCACTCTAAAATATCTTCCTTAAATATGTGTTCTTTATCTTTAGGTATACAATGTTCTTCTGATTCTTTTCAAAATATGTTTTTTCCTTCTTCCTTTCCCCAAACAAACCTAGGTGATCCACCATCCCCTCACTTGGTCTTATTTCTTCTCTGTAGATGTTTCTCTCCTTTGATTCAACCATCATCTAAACTCGGAAGACTTTCAACTCCTTTTCAGAGCAATTCCTGGCTTCCCGTCATCCATTCCTCTCGATCACAAAGTCCTGCAGTTAGTGACTGGTTTCCTCTGCATACTCTTTGTTTCTCATCTTCTGTATCTTCTGAAATATTCCTTCTCATTCCTTCCCTCTGGGGTACCTCTACAATTTTTAGCCTGTTATAAATTCTGATCTATTTTAAGTCTTAGGCACTACTTCCAGCTTGAAGCTAATTCAAATCCTTGAAACCACATAGAATGGTGTGTAACATCTTGAACTCACATAACCTCTTGTGAATTTTTACTCCAGATGACATGTAGATTTTTTTTTCATATTTTATTTACATTTCAAATGTTTCCCCATTTCCAGATCTCCCCTTTGGAACCTCCCCATTCCCTCCGCCCTCCTCCTGCCTCTATGGGGATATTCTCCAACCCACCTCCCCACCACACCCCCCACCCACTCTCATCTTCCCTCCTTGACATTCTCCTATACTGGGGGATATAACACCCTCAGGCCCAAGGGTCTCTCCTCCCCCTGATGTCTAACAAGACCCTCCTCTGCAGTCTTTGTGGCCAGCACTATGGGCCCTCCATGTGTATTCTTTAGTTGGTGGATCAGTCTCCAGAAGTATGGGGGGTCAGGCCAGTTGCCAGTGTTGCTACCTCCTTGGGGCTGCACACTCCCTCAGCTCCTTCAGTCCTTTCTCCAAGCCCTCCATCTGGGACCTCGTACTCTGTACTACTGTTCCTGCAAAGTGACTCTTGGGTATTTCAAACTTTTAGGCTAATAACCACTTAACAGTGAGTACATACCATGTTCATTCTTTTGTGACTGCGTTGTCTCGCTTAGAATGATGTTTTCAAGATCCATCCATTTGTCTGCGAATTTCATGAAGTCATTGTTTTTAGTAGCTGAGTAGTATTCCATTGTGTAAATGTACCACATTTTCTGTATCCATTCCTCTGTGGAGGGACATCTGGGTTGATTCCAGCTTCTGGCTATTATAAATATGGCTGCTATGAACATAGTGGAACATGTGTCTTTATTACATGTTGGAGCATCTTCTGGGTATATGCCCAGGAGTGGAATAGCTGGGTCCTCAGGTAGTATTATGTCCAATTTTCTGAGGGTCCGCCAAACTGATTTCCAGAGAGGTTGTATCAACTTGCATTCCCACCAGCAATGGAGGAGTGTTCCTCTTTCTCCACATCCTTGCCAACATCTGCTGTCACCTGAGTTTTTGATCTTAGCCATTCTGACTGTTGTGAGGTGGAATCTCAGGGTTGTTTTGATTTGCATTTCCCTGATGACTAAGGATGTTGAACATTTCTTTAGGTGCTTCTCGGCCATTCGAGTTTCCTCAGTTGAGAATTCTCTGTTTAGCTCTCTTCCCCATTTTTTGATAGGGTTATTTGGATCTCTGGAGTCTAGCTTCTTGAGTTCTTTAAATACAATGGATATTAGCCCTCTATGGGATGTAGGATTGGTAAAGATCTTTTCCCAATCTGTAGGTTGCCATTTTGCCCTAATTACAGTGTCCTTTGCCTTACAGAAGCTTTGTAATTTTATTAGGTCCCATCTGTCGATTCTTGATCTTAGAGCACAAGTCATTGGTGTCTGTGCAAGAACTTTTCCCCTATGCCCATGTGTTCTAGACTTTTCCCCACTTTCTCTTCTATTAGATTCAGTGTATCTGGTTTTATGTGGAGGTCCTTGATCCACGTGGACTTGAGATTTGTACAGGGAGATAGGAATGGATCAATTCGCAATCTTCTACATGTAGACCGCCAGTTGAACCAGCACCATTTGTTGAAGATGCTGTCTTTTTTCCACTGGATGGTTTTAGCTCCTTTGTCGAAGATCAAGTGGCCATATGTGTGTGGGTTCAATTCTGGGTTTCGATTCTATTCCATTGATCAACCTGCCTGTCACTGTACCAATACCATGCAGTTTTTATCACTACTGCTCTGTAGTACAGCTTGAGGTCAGGGAGGCTGATTCCCCCAGAAGACCTTTTATTGTTGAGGATAGTTTTTGCTATCCTGGGTTTTTTGTTAATCCATATGAATTTGAGAATTGCTCTTTCTAAGTCTATGAAGAATTGAGTTGGGATTTTGATGGGGATAGCATTGAATCTGTATATTGCTTTCGGCAAGATGGCCATTTTAACTATGTTAATCCTGCCGATCCATGAGCATGGGAGATCTTTCCATCTTCTGAGGTTTTCTTCGATTTCTCTCTTCAGAGACTTGAAGTTCTTGTCATACAGATCTTTCACTTGTTTGGTTAGAGTCACACCAAGATACTTTATATTGTTTGTGACAATTGTGAAGGGTGTCATTTCCTTAATTTTTTTCTCAGCCTGTTTATCCTTCGAGTATAGGAATGCTACTGATTTGCCTGAGTTAATTTTGTATCCAGCCACTTTGCTGAAGTTGTTTATCAGCTGTAGCAGATCTCTGGTGGAGTTTTTCAGGTCACTTAAGTATACCATCATATCATCTGCAAATAGTGATATTTTGATTTCTTCCTTTCCAATTTGTATCCCTTTGACCTCCTTTTGTTGTCTGATTGCTTTAGCTAGAACTTCAAGCACTATATTGAATAGATAGGGAGAGAGAGGGCACCCTTGTCTAGTCCCTGATTTTAGTGGGATTGCTTAGAGTTTCTCTCCATTTAATTTGCTGTTGGCTACTGGTTTGCTGTATATTGCTTTTACTATGTTTAGGTATGCTCCTTGAATTCCTGATCTTTCTAACACTTTTATATAAAGGTGTGTTGTTTTTGTCAAATGCTTTTTCGGCATCTAATGAAATGACCATGTGTTTTTTTTCTTTGAGTTTGTTTATGTAGTGGATTACATTGATGGATTTCCGGGTATTGAATCATCACTGTGTCCCTTGGATGAAGCCTCCTTGATCATGGTGAATAATTATTTTAATGTGTTCTTGGATTCGGTTTGCAAGAATTTTATTGAGCATTTTTGCATCAATATTCATAAGGGAAATTGGTCTGTAGTTTTCTTTTATTGTTGGGTCTTTGTGAGGTTTTGGTATCAGTGTAACAGTGGCCTCATAGAATGAATTGGGTAGTGTTCCTTCCGTTTCTATTTTATGGAATATCTTGAATAGTATTGGTATTAGGTCTTGTATGAAGGTCTGATAGAATTCTGCACTGAACCTATCTGGTACTGGGCTTTTTTTGGTTGGGAGACTTTTAATGACTGCTTCTATTTCTTTAGGAGTTATGGGACTGTTTAGATGGTTTATCTGATCCTGATTTAACTTTGGTAATGGTATCTGTGTAGAAACTTGTCCATTTCCTCCAGATTTTCCAATTTTGTTGCGTATAGGCTTTTGTAGTAGGATCTGATGATTTTTTGAATTTCCTCAGAATCTGTTGTTATATCTCCCTCTTCACTTCCAATTTTATTAATTTGCACACTGTCTCTGTGCTCTCTAGTTAGTCTGGCTAAGGGTTTATCTATCTTGTTGATTTTCTCAAAGAAGCAGCTCCTGGTTTTGTTGATTCTTTGTATAGTTCTTTTAGTTTCCACTTGGTTGATTTCAGCCATTAATTTGATTATTTCCTGCCTTCTACTCCTCTTGGGTGTATTAGCTTCTTCTTGTTCTAGAACTTTCAGATGTGCTGTAAGGCTAATAGTATATGCTCTCTCTAGTTTCTTTTTGGAGGCATTCAGAGCTATGAATTTTCCTCTTAACTCTGCTTTCATTGTGTACCATAGGGTTAGGTAAGTTGTACTTTCATTTTCATTGAATTCTAGGAAGTCTTTAATTTCCTTCTTTATTTCTTCCTTGACCATGTTATCATTGAGCAGAGCATTGTTCAGCTTCCATGTGTATGTGGTCTTTGTGTTGTTGTTGCCATTGAAGACCAACCTTAATCCGTAGTGATCTGATAGGAGGCATGGGATTATTTCAATCTTCTTATATCTGTTGAGGTTTGTTTTGTGACCAATTATATGATCAGTTTTGAGAAGGTACCATGAGGTGCTGAGAAGGTATAATCTTTTGATTTAGGATGAAATGTTCTATAGATATCTGTTAAATCCATGTGGTTCATAACATCTGTTAATTTCACTGTGTCTCTGTTTAGTTTGTGTTTCCAAGATCTGTCCATTGTTGATAGTGGGGTGTTGACGTCTCCCACTATTATTGTGTGAGGTGCAGTATGTGCTTTGAGCTTTAGTAGAGTATCTTTTATGAATGTGGGAGCTATTGCATTCAGGGCATAGATGTTCAGAATTGAGAGTTCTTCTTGGTAGATTTTTCCTTTGATGAGTATGAAGTGTCCTTCTTTATCTTTTTTGATGACTTTTGTTTGAAAGTCAATTTTATCCGATATTAGAATGGCTACTCCAGCCTGTTTCTTGGGGCCATTTGCTTGGAAAATTGTTTTCCAGCCTTTTACTCTGAGGTAGTCTTTGTCTTTAACACGGAGGTGTGTTTCCTGGATGCAGCAAAATGCTGGGCCCTGTTTATGGATCTAGTCTGTCAGTCTATGTCTTTTTATTGGGGAGTTGAGACCATTGATGTTAAGAGATATTAAAGAATAGTGATTGTTGTTTCCTGTTATTTTTGATGTTGTTTATGTGGCTATTTTCTTTTGGGTTTGTTGAAAGATTACTTTCTTGCTTTATCTTGCATGTAGTTTCCCTCCTTGAGTTGGTGTTTTCCATGTATTATTCTTTGTAGAGCTGCGTTTGTGGAAACATACTGTGCAAATTTGGATTTGTCATAGAATATTTTGGTTTTACCCTCTATGATTATTGAGAGTTTTGCTGGGTATAGCAGCCTGGGCTGGCATTTGTGCTCTCTTAGAGTCTGAATGAGATCTGCCCCGGATCTTCTAGCTTTCACAGTCTCTGGTGAGAAGTAATCTGGTGTAATTCTGATAGATCTGCCTTTATATGTTACTTGCCCTTTTTCCCTTACTGCTTTTAATATTCTTTCCTTGTGTTGTGTATTTGGTGTTTTGACTATAATGTGACGGAAGGAATTTCTTTTCTGGTCCAGTCTATTTGGCATTCTGTAGGCTTCTTGTATATTTATGTTCATCTCTTTCTTCAGGTTAGGGAAATTTTCTTCTATAATTTTGTTGAAGATATTTACTGGACCTTTAAGTTGGGAATCTTCACTCTCTTCTATACCTATTATCCTCAAGTTCTGTCTTCTCATTGTGTCCTGGATATCTTGGGTGTTTTGGGTTAGGAGGTTTTTGCATTTTGTTTTTTCTTTGATTGTTGTGTACATGTTTTCTATGGTATCTTCCACACCTGAGATTCTCTCTTCCATCTCTTGTATTCTGTTGGTGTTGCTTGCATCTATGACTCCTGATTTCTTTCCTATGTTCTCTAACTCCATGTGATTTCTTTATTGTTTCTATTTCTGTTTTTAATTCCTGAGTGGTTTTGTTCATTTGATTGATTATGTTTTCCTGTAATTCTGCCCGTTTGATTGTGTTTTCTTGTAATTCTTTAAGGGATTTCTGTGTGTCCTCTTTAAAGGTTTCCAGTTGTTTACCTGTGTTATTTTGTATTTCTTTAAGGGAGTTATATATTTCCCTCTTAAAGTCTTCTTTCATCCTCTTGATAAGTGCTTTTAAGTCTGAGTCTTGCTTTTCTGGTGTGTTGGGGTATCCAGGGCTGGCTCTGGTGGGAGAGCTGGGTTCTGATGAAGCCAAGTAGTCTTGGTTTCTGTTCCTTGTGTTCTTGCCCTCACCTTTCGCCATCTGGTTATCTCTGGCATTAGCTGTTCTTTCTCTCTCTGACTGTGGTTTGTCTTTCCTACAGGCCCAGGTGTCAGTGTTCCTTGGAGACCAGTTCTCTTTCCTGGCTGTTCCTCAGTCCCTGTGTCTGGAGCCCTCCTGTTGCTGTCTTTTCTGCACAAGTGTGCGGGTTGCTTTCTCCCTGAGCTGGTGGGCAATGGAGGCCTGGTTGCCCAGGCAGAGCTCTCCTGCCACAGGTGGAAGCAGACAGCCTCTTACCTCCCAGCTGTTCCTCAGTCCCCTATATTGAGAATCTCAAGGGAGGAAAAGGGAAGGTTTTTTTTACTTGATCATGTTATTTTTTTAAATTAATTATTGTTTTTCATTTTTACGTTTTGTTGTTTGTTTGTTTGGTTGGTTTTTTTTTGAGACAGGGTTTCACTTAGTATCCCTGGTTCTCCTGGAACTCACTTTGTAGACCAGATTGGACTCGAATTCAGAGGTCTGCTTGCCTTTGCATCCTGAGTATTGGGACTAAAGACATGCATCACCACATTTGGCTGATAATGGCTTTACTTTTTCTTTGTTTCTTTGTTTCTTTCTGTGGCTTATCTTTTTCTTTTTAAAATTGTTTATTTACTTTGCATACCAATATTTGTCCCCCCCCCCCCCCATCTTGCAGCTCCTTCCTTAATTCCCCCTCAGAGAAGGAGTAGTCCCCCCACAGGTAATCATCACCCCTAACCCCCACATCAGTCACTTCAGGACTAGGCACAGCCTCTTTCACTGAGCCAAGGCAAGGCAGCCAAGTTAGGGGAATGGGATCCACAGGCAGGCAACACATTTCTTGCTCCAGTTATTGAGAGACCTTCATGAAGACCAAGCTGCACATCTGCTACAAATGTGTAGGTTTAGTCCATACTCACTCTTCGATTGGTAGTTCAGTCTCTGAGAGCCCCCAAGGATCCAGGTTAGTTGGCTCTGTTGGTCTTCTTGTGGAGTCCCTATCCTCCTTGTGTCCCTCAATCCTTCTCCAGACTCTTCCACAAGACTCCTGAGTTCCATCAAATGTTTGGCTGTGGGTCTCCGTGTCTGTTTTTGTCAGCTGTTGGGTGGAGCCTCTCAGAGGACAATTTTACTAGGCTCTTGTCTGAAAGCATAACAGAGTATCATTAATAGTGTCAGAGATTGGTTTTTGCCCATGAGGTGGGTCTTAGGTTGGGTCTTTGGTTGGCTATTCTCTCAGTCTCTGTTCTATCTTTGTCCCTGCACATCTTGTAAGCAGGACATATTTTAGGTCAAAGGTTTTGTAGGTGGGTTGCTGGCCTTATCCCTCCAATGGGAGTCCTACCTGGCTACAGGAAGTGGCCACTTCAGGATTCATATACCCCATTGCTAGGAGTTTCAGTTAGAGTCAACTCCATAGCCACCCGGTGGTGTTCCCCACTCCCCATCCCAGGTGTCCAGTACATCCTAGAGTAGAGATGCCCCTGCCCCCATTTCTGTTCTTCCCTGCTCTCCCTACATGTCAATCTTATGTTCGACTGTTCCCTCCCTCCTTTACTTTACGATCTACTGCCAGAGTCTGATAATGATTTTTGTCCTGGCTTATTTAGTGTGACCCTTAACCTACTAAATACTGCCTTCCCAAGTAGCTGTAAAATGTAGTATTTCTCAATTCTGTAAATCCACATTTCCAGGGACTACTCCCTCATCTAACAGATGCTTCTGCCAGAACAGCTGTGAGCATAAAAGGGACCTGGAAAGGAAGGGCCATGGTAGCCAGAAGCACAAGAGTTTGGTCTACTTCAATAATAAACAATTTTTATTTTTCCTACTGCTGCTTATATATTGTTTAGCTATCTACTAGAGATAGCATTGCAAGCAGAATTTGAAAGAAAAATAGTATCCTTTGAACACTTTTTTGAGTTCTTCCTTCCACATATCCCTGCAAGCAGCATCTTTTTATCAGCTTATCTGAGTTCTTCCTTGCTCCCTTCCTGCCCATGTGGCCTTGTTTTGCCTGGGAGGACAATCCTCCAAGGTTTTTCTCTGATGCTTACAGTTTCCACAGTCACCAGACCACATTTGCGTCAGGCCTTGTGCTTTAGAAAAGACATCTGGACCCTAAGGAGTCTCATCTATGATCCAGACATCCGTAGATTAGAGAGCAACAGAAGACATGTCTTTAAGATGTCTTTAAGGATGCATGTAAAATATATTTGAGTAAGGAGGAGAATACTATTAATATTAATTTTGTTTCTATATTTCTTAATTTACTTAATTTTATAATGCATTAGTTTTTTTCTCTTTTTTAAGCAAAAACAACAACAAACAAACAAAAATAAAAAACCAAAAACCAACCAAACAAAAAAACCCAAACAAACCTTAAAAACACAGCACTTATTTCATTCCCTCTGGTATCTTACATAATGCACATATTTCTGCCTCACTGTTGCTATTTTGTATACAGACATATACATGTGATGTATGTATGCATATATCCCCACATGACAGATCTTTGATGCCCAAGGAGATGATGTTGTCTGTATATTTTTCATGTAAAACAGTGTGTCACGACTTAAGACAAACTGCCAATGAATGCTTATTGAATTTTGTTGAATCCAAGTGGTACTGACTGCAAATCTGGGCTACAGGTGAACGTTTACATTCTACTTGTCTGTAAACTCTTCTGGGGGACTTTAAATGTCTTCTTTTTCTTATGCACAGTAATCTCACAGGTTATACATGAGATCTACTCTTACTTCCATCACGGGGGTGGAGCCACCTAAGGAAGATCCCATAAAATCTCCCCCTTAATCTCCAGTCTTCCTTCCCTGGCTGTTCTGGGAAATGAAAACATTGTAAGTTAATAAAGACAGGGCTATGTAGTAAAAGAATGGGAGACATGGGTGGAGATGTCAGGACTCCATTTTGATAAAGATTAATGAATGTCATCTACAGGATCTCACACAGGCTTTTAGTATTTTGTTCAACTATTTTTCTTCTCTAATCATGTCGGTGACCTTATCAATATATCTGACTTCCCTGCATTAATTTTACATCTAGCCCCCTGTTAGGCTAGCCTATTATTTTATATAATTTACAGAACCCTTTGAGTTTTTGTATAAGAAATAATGTCTAAAAGTGATGGTTTCCTTTTTTATCTTTCTCACTTTTACCCCTTCAGAGGGCAGGAGATCAGCAGAAGGAGGACCCCATGATGTCACTTCATTGGTGAAGCATGGATTGTGGTTGTGAACCAGGAAGCCACACAGAAAAGTCATGTGCCACCCAGGTATCCCTTCCTGAAAATTTGTTTTTTCTTTTTCTTTTGACTTTTTTTTTTTTCCCACATCAAAACTTGGAAATATGGGCAACCTTTAGCACAATGGTTTGTGGGCTCCATCCTGCATTTCATCAATTTGTTTGGTACTCTATGAACTTTTCTCTTTCTCTAAAAATCAAAACCATAAAAAATTTCAGATCAAAAGTTTCGTAACTGTTTCCTGCCTTCAGCTGAGATATGTTCTGTGCAAACAAAACTCCCTGTGAGAGAAAAATTCATCTTTATCTGGAATACAATAAAAGAGATTTATTCATGTAGACACAAACATTTATGAGTTTAAAGTTGTAAATTTTAAACTCAATAAGGTGGTAAATATTTTTCCTCTTTGTTTTATAATTTCATATTTTACTTCTAGGAATCTGTAATTTTATACTATAGTATAGCTTCGTGGCATATAAAAGAGTTCTTCCTTGAAGGCACTCACAAGACTTATTGCTAAAGAGGGAAAAATATTTAGTGTGGGAAACAGATGAAGTCCGGAGGGAATTGTGTGTTATTGACAGGAGCATGGAAATAAAAATGCTAAAACCTTCCACTGGTCTGGGTCCAGTGCTCATCAACGGTAAACTTTCAGCTAACACCAGTGTATTTAGAAACTATTAACTTCTGCTTCCTCCTCACGGATGACTGTAACCCGAGACAGCAGATTAGCCAACACATGTCCTGCTCATTTGCACTGTTCAGAATAAACAGAGTTTCCAGATTGCTGTCAGTGTATCTCCATCAGACTGCATGTTGTACGTGTGTGTCCCTGTCTACAAATGAGTGAAGGCTAGAGGCTCCTCATGTGCCTTCCACATGGGTTTTGAGTCAGGGTTTCTTATTAGCCTAGGACAAGTAGGCAAAGCTGTTTGCATAGAGAGGTCCAGGGATCTGTCTGTCTCAGCCTCTTCAGGATATGTCACTTAATTTAGCTTTTTGTCAAAGAGGGATTGAATTCAGGCTATCGTGCTCATAAGATAAATAGTTTACTTTTTTAGGGGCTGGAGAGATTGCTGGGTCTCACACTATAAATAAGAAAAAACTGCTTGAAAGAAAATCACTGGGAAGATTTAAAAAGAAAAGAATCTCACAAAATTAACAATACATAATTTTGTTGCTATACTTGCCATTTGTTAGAAACATGTGTGCTGGGAGTCAAAAGAATGCTAAAATAATAAATTAGCTCCAGACTGGTGACAAAGATAGGGTCTATACAACTTTATATATACAGAAAACAAGATTAAAAATCTCCTACAAAAAGAGCTTGAAATTGGATTTTACTAAGGTGCATCTTTTATATTTTTGCCGCTTTTTCTCTAACTTTTTTTTAATTGGATATTTTATTTTTTTACATTTCAAATGTCATCTCCTTTCTCGGTTTCCCTTCCGGAAACCCCTTAACCCCCTTCCCTCCACCTGCTTCTATGAAGGTAGTCCCCCCCCCCCCACTCCCTTCTCTAACATTTCTTGTGCAATGCAACATGCAACAGAGATTTAATTCCAAGGGTGTCCCAGCTTATTAGGCACACACACCCATTATATGGAAACAGTACATAAGCAAAGTGAAGCACTCTACCTATGCAGAGTGAGTGTACTTACATTTCCCTGAATAATAGAGTTGGAGAAGGTTTACTCCTCCCCATTCTATAGGTTCAACCTGTTCACATTCACATTAAGATCCTATAGGTGGAGTAAAGTGATGGGTAGGGAGCCATCTTTGTTGGCTTAGAGTTTCATCTGGTATCACAATACAAAGTCCATAAAGTCAGTCATCTCAGTAAAATCTAGAATATTTGAGAATAAGCCACCGATAGCCTCTGATTTGGGAAGTTACTGTATAAAAAGCCCTTGATTTTCTTCAAGTTTTTTTAAAAACAAATTTGGGTGCTATGTTTTCAGAATTTACATATGATTTTGGTTGATGTATTTTCTAGCATTTGATAGATTAAATAAGAAAAGATAAATACTTAGTAATGTATAACTCCTAAAAACAGACAAAATTTAACACTTCAAAGAAAATCTGCAATACATTTATGTTCTGGTTTAATTTCTGTGGCTGTGATTAAATATCTAGACCAAAAGCAACATAGGAAACAAAGGATTTATTTACCTGACAATTCTAGACTATAGTCTGTCATTTCAGGGAAATCACATCAGGAACTAGACACATCATATCCATGGTCAAGCATAGAGAGAAACAAATGTCTGCTCACTTAATGCTCAGCTATTTTTCTTTACTTTGGAGAGGTCAGGGTCCAACCCATAAAATGGTACAACCTACAATGGTTTGGCTCTTCCTACATCAATAAACAATCAAGAAAAATCTTCATAGACACACCCACTGGCCAATTTACATTTAGATATTTGCCTAGTATAGACTCTCTTACCAGGTGATTGTGTCAAGTTAACAGCCCACAGTAACCAGCATACCTTATTTTTAAATATGTACACTACGTAACAAAGTAACTTTGTTAAACACCTTCAGCCATATTGCTTTCAGGATACAATCTGATTGGCTGGAATGTGTCACCCCTTAGTCTTTTATGTTCTGGCAAGATTCTTTGGCAGTTTTGTTTTTGTCTTAACTGACTATGTGTGACTAAAAGGCTGAGTTTTACTTACAACTTAGCTGCCAAGAATATGGCCTAATTCCTTCATAGAAGAATTGCGGTCTTAAGGAAATAATAGTTTTTAGATGTTTATTTCTATGCCCAAGAAAAAGCCTTAGCCAAATCTATAATCACCAGCAGATGACTGATGATACCTCTAGTTTCTGTGTTATCTTACTCTTTTCCTGTGGGAACTCTTCTATGTTTGGGAACAATCAAATAAACCCTTGAGGTCAGTATGGGTCAAATTCCATACAGGGCACTACTGCTTGTTAATACAGGTCTTTTTTTTTTTTTTTTGTCCTACATAATATTTGCTTAAGTGTCAATATTTGTTAATTTCCTAATGGCCATGTTTTTAGAATTTCTTTTCTAATAATCAATAGGAAAATGTAACAGTTTATTGAGATGCTCTTTTCTAGTTGTCCTCATACCAAAGGCTTGATGGTGTATGCTGGTTTGGGTCATGTACTCAGAATTATAGGAAATTAAATTCAGAACAAATAACAAGTTTGCACAGATGAGCACAGTGTTTACATGGAAGAGGATTTGTATGAAATTTCTAGCCCGCATTCCTTAAGTCTCCAGCATTTCAAGGAGGGAACAAAAGTCTCATTTTTCTTCTCTTGTTCAGAGGACACCATGAATAAGTGTGTTAATAAACCCCGTAAATCTTTAAAGATATATTTACACAATAAAATTTGCCAAGCATTTGAGTCCTTCATGTGAATGTTTGTTCTTGCTTTTAGCACACTCTTGTCATGTTGAAAACAACAACAATCCATGGGTAGCCAGTGGGTGGCGCTTGGTGAACTGGTGCTCTTTGTTCTGGTCACTCAGGCAGCCCTCAAACCAGCAATGCCTCCTGTGATCAAGGACCAACCTTTCAACATTTTCTGGGCTGCCCCTACTTTGTTTTGTAAAGATAATTTCGATTTAAATATGAATCTTCAAGTATTTAACATCATTCCAAATCCTTTCGAAATGCAGAGTGGATCCACTATTGCTGTATTTTATCCAAAAGAACTCGGATATTATCCTTATTTCTCTGAAGATGGAACAGCTTTTTATGGTGGAATACCTCAGAATGTGAACCTCTCTGAGCACCTCAGGAAAAGTGCTAGTGACATTGCGGATGCTATCACTTTGTGGAGATCGGAAGGACTTGCCGTTATTGACTGGGAAGGCTGGCGACCCCAGTGGGATAAGAATTGGGGCAGCAGAGTAATATATAAGAACTACTCACTAGCCTTCACTCGACACCACCATCCTGACTGGGCAGAAACGAAAGTGAGAACAGTTGCCCAGCAAGAATTTGAAAATGCTGGAAGAAGTTTTATGAACGTTACTCTTACGTTTATGAACGTTGGCTTTAGAAATGAGACCAAAGAGTTTATGGGGCTTCTATCTCTATCCAGATTGCTACAATTATGATTACTGGATAAATACAGAGTTCTACACAGGTAGTTGCCCAGATGATGAAGTTTTCCGCAATGACCAACTCATGTGGCTATGGGAAAAAAGTGCAGCACTTTATCCCTCCATATATTTGAGTAAAATATTAAAATCAAACTTAAATGCACTGAAATTTGTTCATTTTCGAGTGAGAGAAGCCCTGAGAGTTGCCGAAATGTCTAGAAAGGACTATGCTTTGCCAGTTTTCATTTTTTCCAGACCATTTTATTTGCAAAGTATTGAAGCTCTTTCAGAGGTAAGAAAACAAAAGTCACACAAAAACAATATAACGTTAATAGAATATATGTAAAGTTTAGAAAGAAATCTTTGGGTGGTATTTATTTCTCATTAAAATGCTATTCTAGTATTAAAGGAGTGTATTTATTCAAACGTCAATTTAATTCTGAAGTTCCAAACAACTGATTAGACATGCTATCAAGAATTTTAGATGATAAAGAACTCATTTAGACAGCCAGTGTTATAACAGAGAAACCCTGTCTCAAAAACAAGCAAGCAAGCAAACTCATTTAGAACTCACAAAAGATCCTCATAAGGGTTCTAGTGATTTTCCAGATTGGAAGTAGATAAAATGTTGATTTGGGATTAAGGTATTAGCCAACTGAACTTTATATTATACAGTATTATATTTTCTGAAAAGATGGCGTGGATTCTATTGAATGTGGGCTAATAGTCAGTGTCAATGGATTAGTAGTTTATATAAAGAGATATTTTGATAATTGGTTGTAGCTGTCAACTTGACACAATTTAGAATCCCCTGGGAAGAGGTTCTCAATGAGGAATTATTTAGATTGGGTTGCCCTGTGGTCATGTCTGGGGGAGAAATGCTAGTTCATGTGGAAAAAACTAAAAATGGAATGTGGTATTTCCCGGATTCCTGGTCTGAATGAAAGCGAACTGACCAACAGGAATTGACCAATAGGAAGCTCACAGGCACCCAATCTTTGAATGCTCAGGACTGAATGTGACTAGCTGCTTGAAGTCCTTGCTGCCTTGACTTCTGGTAAATGCTGGGCTGTAACCTCACATTCTGAACAATAACCACATTCTTTTATTAGTTGTTTTCATCAGAGTACCTTATCACAGCAATGGGAAATGAAGCCAGGACAGGGATATCTTCAGCTTTAGCACCAAGTATGAAGCTTAGAAATATTTGATGGACTTGTTTGGGAAATAATGAATTTGTAGATTTTAGATGTGCTCAAACATCAGCTAGATTGTCAATTGGGACATTGCTGGATGGATACAACCAATAGGCAGATGGATGCGTGAGAAAATTGCTAACCCTATCTGAGTGCCGCCAGCTCCATTATTACGATGACTAACACAGAGGTAAGACTATTAGAGCTCACTTCCTTAGACCACTATGTCATAGTAAGGGCACTTAAATGCAGAAGCAACTCTTCCTATAAGATTTCAGAATAAAACCTGTCAGCGTAGTATTTATTATATGTTATTGATTAGACTATCTAGTTTTATCATCACAAGATTACTAATGTTATTCAAAATGGTTATTCAAATTCATTCAATAAGTTTAGGGACAAAAAGAATCATAACATTGTGGTAAAAAATAGTCCACTTTCACTCAAACATGAATTCACTTTTACCTGGCTTTTGCTTTAGTTTTTTTGATGGACTATTTCCTATACCAGAAAGAAACCTCCATTTTAAGGCAAAATTAATTATTAGGAAGTTCATACATGTATAGTTACTTTGCCTTTGGATAACTTTACAACATTAGTTCTAATAATATTTTAAGTATAGCATAGACTAAGTCTTTATTTTAGAAGCCAGTCTGGGCCAGAGGTAGGAGATTCAACAGGTAAAATTACTTGCTTTGCCAACCTTACAACCTGAATTTGATCGCTATAACCCACAAAATAAAGAGAGAACCAACTCCTGAAAGTTGTCTTCTAATCTCCACACATGTGTGGTTGTAGTGTATCTTCATACACACACACACACACACACACACACACACACGCTCGCGTGCGCGCACATGCACACACAATACTACTACTACACTACTAAGAAAGCCACTTCTCTGAATGCTTTAAGGCATTGCTCTTGCTTTCCAAAGCTTTTTCATCAAACTATTCCTCAACCAATAGATCTCTCAAATATCATCTTTTCAAATTCTTTTGACAAAAAGACTATTTGAGCTATAATAACTACCAACCTGGCAAGCAAGCCCATTGGTATAATATTAACAAGCAACATCGTGGGTAACCGACCACTTTCTCATTGAACTTAAGGCCTATTTCACAAGATGAAAACTGCTTGGCACCATTATTGGTATCAAGAACCTTTGGCTAGATGGGTCATAAGCTTTAGTGAAGAACTATTACTAATA
>JADRCH010000027.1:18692416-18714600 GCA_019843965.1 Rhynchomys soricoides
TAGCCAAAGTGTAGAGAATAGTAAGAGACCATGGAATGTTCAGCTTAAGTGGGGTATGTATTACTTCCACTCCTTCTAAGACTCAGGGATCGTTGCAGAAGAGGGAGCAGGAAGATGGGAAGAGTCATAGGGATTGCACTTATAGACTCAGAGTGGCTGTGACAGCATGCACAAGACCAACATAAGCTGAAACCAAAGAGAATTCTAGAGAGGACGTGGACACAAAGTCCCAGCCACAGACGAGGAGCTGAGTAACTTATAGCTCCTGGGAGAAGGAGGGTCGGTTTTCATTAAGATATAACGCCTGGGATGCTAATCATGATCCAGCTGATTATCACACATCTAAGCGTTTATGGGCAGCACAAACTGTACTTGAAGGGCTAAAAGTATAAAGGGAGGACACAAAGCTGAACGGGGGAGGGAGGATGGGTGGATCTGATAATAGCTGAGGGAGGAGAGTGATTAAAGCACATTGCATAAAATAGTACGGGCATTTCAAAGGACTAATTTTAGAGGTTATAGTTATCCATTCAAAATTATTTAGTGACTATGAAGGGTCAAAAATACTGCTATTAATACCGAGAGTAAAACTAATAATCCAAGAAGCTAGAGGGTTCACCTTAATATAGTAAATGGTGAGTTAAGAACAGGTTAATGTGTCTATGTTTTCACTCTAATCGACCACTGCAGGTCAGGTGTAGAATGTTTCTCTTGTTGCAGCAGATCTGTTCAAACAGTTTCAGATTTTCGAGCATTTTAGGTTTGGGTATTTCTGCTTAGGGATCCTTCTACCAGTCTTCACGATCTGCAATTTTTAAAGTAATGCAAGGAAAGAACTCATTCTTCTTCTATGTAAATGGCACCACATTCCTTAAACATAAGACAAGTCTTTTGCCAGGACACATTTGAAACACAACAAAAACTTCTTTGAAAGGAAACTCCCATTGAAAAGTTATGTTTCTTAGACAATAGACAAAAATAATCTATAGTGTTGTTTGACAAGTGATGCATACACATCAGGAACGCATTAAACTCATTAATAGTTTTAAGGTACTGTACACTTTTTGATGAGTAGAGTATATGGTTTATTGGTTTATGAAGAAGAGTTCAGAGAGGATAGACTATAATTTACATTTAAAATATAAGAGTAAGATGTGGAGAGATGCCTCAGCACTTAGAACACATACAGCCCTTGCAGAAGACCAGAGTTTAATTCCTAGCATGTACATCAGGCAGTTCACAACTGCCTATAACTCTAACTCCACAGGTCCCAATACCATCTTCTGGAATCCCTCATGTGCACATACCCCACATACATACACACAAAACTAAAGATAAAATCTGAGAAAGTCAGAAACTTGAAGTAGTGTTGGTTCCAAGCTTTTCGAATAAGAAATACTTAATTTTTGCTAACTAAGCTCAATTGGAGATATTCTATGGTGTAGGAAAGCTTGGTTGTGGCATGGAAATTTACTCATCTGATCCTTGAGTGCCCCAGCTTTTCAAATAATCTCTAATACATTGTGGGAGAGGAAAACACTTAGGCCATTTCCTCTGTTGTTCTTCTTACCTTCTCTCTCATTCTGCTTCTCATTTCTTCGTTTTTGGCCTACAACCCTGAACATAACCTCCTTGCCAATTTCTAATCTACTCAGTCAATCAACTTAAGAGTCATTTGAATGCCTTCTTCCTTCTCTTTCTATTATTATTATTATTGTTATTGTTATTATTTATTATTTTAATTAACTAAAAATTATATGTCCAAATTAGAAACGAGTCTAATATATTTCCTCCTCTTTTTTTGGACTGACATTGCACTTGTTGGGCCTTTATAAGTTTTCACAAAACAACTTCCATCATCCCTAGATATTATCTTTGCTCTCTACCATCTTGACATCCCTACGCAATGGCATTTTTCACATAGCTGCAAAAAATGCATCTTACCAAAGTTGCAAATTTGTACTTTTCTAGTAATAAACACTTATAGGTAAGGCTTTTTCTATGGATAGCACTTGCTCTTTGACAATTTCATACATTATATAATCCATTCTGACTACCTCATTCCTTACTCTCTCCTATTTCCTTCTACAAATCTCTTTACCACATTCATGTCCTTTTATTCTGTTTTGTGACCTTAATTTTTAACAAGAGCTATCAATGAGACTGTGGGTTTGGAACTATCCATTGGTACCTGGTGGACTCATCTCTGGGTGTACAACTGAAGACAATGACCAAGTCACCTAGACTCTCTTAGTAGTCAATAGAATGACAAGGAGAGTAGAGTCCATGAGCTCCTCCCATTCATGATCCTCTGTTGACAGGTCCTGTCTGTGCTTGTTCAGTAAACTCAACTATAGCTGCCTTGACATCATGTTTCAAATGACTATATCATGCTTTAAGGACAGAATTTTGCAGCCTTTTTCCATATTTCTATTGAGAACCTTAGAGGGACTGGTGCAGTTACTATGTTTAGGGCCGAGTACTCAACTGTCATTTATTCTCAGCACCTTGAGCAGCTTGAGTCACTGCATTCACAAAGCCTTTCACTGAAAAGAAAAGCAGCTTCTCTGTTAAGCCTGGGAGTAGCATTGTCTATGAGTATAAGTATAAATATTTAGAAGGAAGTTTGACATTATATAAATGTGACTAAAGAATAGTATTCAGTTTGCAACAGTGTCAACTGGCCTGAACCCCCGGTGCTCCTGGAACTGGACCACCAACCAAAGAATACACATGGAGGGACCCATGGTTCTGGACACATATGTGGCAGAGGAAAGCCTTGTTGACCATTAGGGGGAGGAGAGGCCCTTGGGCCTAAGAGTGTTAGATGCCCCAGTGTAGGGGAATGCCAAGGAGGGAATAGGGGAGTGGGTGAGTGGGTGGGTGGGGGAATACCCTCATAGAGGCAGGGGGAGAGGGGATGGGATAGGGGGTTTCCAAAGGGGAGACCTGGAAAGGTGAAACATTTGAAATGTAAATAAAGTATCAAAAACAACAACAACAAAAATAGTATTCAGTTTGCTCATATAGCCTGACTTTCCTCATCATGGGTGATTTTATTTTTTGACATAAAATATTAAAATATTTTTATATAAAATATTATATTTATAATTTGATTACAACCTTTTTCTTTATCCCCTCCAAACCATTCTATATACTCCTATGAATCCCTCCCCATTCTCCTTCAAATTTACAGTGTATGTATATGCATATATTCCTAAGTATAACATGTTCAGTCCATATAATGCTACGTATATGTATGTTTTCAGGGTTGATGTTTGGCACCGGACAACCAATTGTTGTGCTCTTCCCTAGGGAAGGTCCCCTCTCCCATTTCCAGCTTTCTTCAGTTGCCTTGTCCTTCGGGCAATTCTTTGTGTAGAGTTGAGACCTCGTGGCTTTTCTCCATCCAGTTTGACATGTTTATTGCTGTTATCCTTGTTTATTGTCCCCTGAGCATTAGGGGTGGCAACGTTTTGTGGATGTATCTTTGGGACAGGGATCCACAACTCTGTAATTTGGTTAGTTGTGGTTCAGGTAAAGGTCTTTGTTATAGAGAGAAGTCATCCTTATTCAATATACATCTGGGCAGTCAAGTTGGTGAGACTTTGTGGGCATAGATTCTGCTACTGCTAAGAGATGCAATCTCACAGTAAGCTCACTGATCCTCTGGTTCTAACACTCTTTCCATTTTCTCTCCCACAATGGTCCCTGAGCCTTAGGGGTGGGAATATGTTGTGTATATATCTATTAGGATGGGGATCTACAGAGGTCTGCACTTTGGTTGGTTGTGGCTGTAGTAAAGGTCTCTGTTGCAAAGAGAAGTTTCTATGAGTAGAGGTGAAAACTAGACTTATATGTGGGTATAAATGTGCATTGGTGGTTGTTAGAGATTATACTGGTTTAGTAAATTAGTGGTGGAAGATTCTTCTCCATTAGCCACGTCCCCACTGACATTGTCATTGAGTAGTTAGCTAGTTTCCGGTACTAGGCATGGTATTCCTCTTGTTGAGCTGCTGATCAAGTCTTAATTCTAATTAGAGAGATATTGGCTTTTGACCAGGTTTACAGCAACATGCATGGATTCTGTTTCTGTGGAACAAGCTTCAAATCCAATCAGACAAAGAAGTTGGTTATTCCCATAAAAATAGTGGGCACATCTTGCCTGGTACGTTGGTCTCATAATTTGTAGGGTTCACAGATGGGTGAGACCACAAATGCCCTTTCTGTCCTAGTAGCCCACACAGCATCTTCTGGGACTAGAAAATCTAGTCAATCAGGAGGAAACTTCTGGTTCAGTCTAGCTTGATTTTTCTGTATCTTATAATCAAGATATGTGCTGTGTTCATCACTAGGTTATTTTCAAGTAGTAGGACCGCTAAGAGAGATGGTAAGAGTTGATCTTTACAAGGCCTCTGGGGGCTTCCTGGGGTATCCTACACCTGGAACTTTTTTTTTCTTCAATTCACTATGGATTTTAGGAAAAGAACTATCTTAATACACTGAAATAGGTCATCTTAAACAATATTTTATAGAACTCCAGACCAAGGATTAGAATCTATTTATTTTTATAGCCTCATTATTTAGGGCATTTCTTGAAATACTGGAGTATTATCAGATAATCTAAAACTTCCCAAATCACCTTTTCCAGTTCTTCTATAGCTATTTTCTTTATAAAAAACAATCTTAATGAATAAGCAATGCCTAACATGACTTGACAAAAATGTCTCCTGGTCCTTCTCTTTTATAGGAGGATTTAGTGCACACAATTGGCGAAAGTGCTGCATTGGGAGTGGCAGGAATAATATTACGGGGAGGATTTGATTATTCTGATACCAAGGTCAGTAGTGATTTCTCTGTTAGTGTTACATTCTAGTCAGCAGCTCATAACCGTTCTAATGCTGTGACCCACTGATACAGTTCCTCACTTTCTGGTGACTCCCCAACCATCAAATTATTTCCAGTGCTACTTCATAACTGTAATTTTGCCACTGTTATGAATTGACATGTTTTGGAGATAGAAGTTTACCAAAGGGACAATGACTCACAGGTTGAAAACTGCTGTTCTAGCTAAAAATTTAAAACAATTTAAAAACATTTGAAAGTGTTTTCTCACATCAGTTGGCTGCCGATTATTTGTTTCTTCAGCTTTAACAAAGTTCAAAGACTGTAGGGATGAACACTGAACACCCACTTCTATACTATTCTGTGGATAACAGAGGGGTGGACAAGCATAATCTTCAATTGGGCAGCCTAAAGTAAGAAGCTGGTTATTATATTCTAAGGGTACAATTTGGGGCATGTTAAGTAACTGCTCTCAGTCTTACTTTCTTCATTTAAAAATTGTACTAGAAAAAAAAATTGTACTACAACTAAACTCACAAAGCAGGAATTTTAGTCAAATAAATGCTACTATATATACCTAACATATGAATGAAAAATCGAAAATAATCTTATTATTATGAAGAATAGCTTCTTTACAATTATTTTTTATTTTGATGGTAGCTTATAATAATAAAAGTATACATGGAAGGAAAATTGTATTATACGATAGTTGATTGACATTTTTTAAATTTTGTAGTTAGAATATATAACCTAGCACTTATTATCTAACAAATTTGGAAGGTCATAATCCAGCATTGTTACAGATATCATGTTATATAGCAGATTTGTAACCTGTTTGTCTAGCATGCATGCACCTTTCAGTGTATTGATTTGTTGATTTAGATAATTCATGTATAAGTGGACTCATACTGTGGTACATTTTTGTTACTTCTTTGATTACTTAGCATAATGTCTTCTGTATTCACTAGCTTTGTCCCAAATGGCAGAATCTTCTTCTAATTTTAAAGACTGAATTGTATTCCATTGTATATACCACATGATCATTATCCATTTATCTCTTGATGGACACTTGGATTGGTTACTGTAGCTGTCCAGCGGCCATGGATGAGCTGGGTCTACTTGAAAGGGAGGCTGGAAATGAGAAAGAGAAGGGATGTGAGAAATGAATGAAGCCAAGACAAAGTTTTCTGACCAAAGCCTGAAGTTTATTATTCCGTATTGCTTTTAAAGGGAAGGCCCAAAGACCCAATCCTTTGTTATCAGCAAGCTCAGAGTGAGGTCAGGTTCTCAAGGCTCCTGTAGGAAATGCAAATGCAGAGAGGCCAGACTGGCTCCAGCCAGGTTGTTTGCCTTACTCAAGGCTGGGGGAAGGGCACAGGTTACAGTTCTTGACTACAAAGAATAACCCTGTATTGAATATAGAAGTGTGGATGCTACTTCTAGGTCATAATTTAACCTTTTTTGTATATATTCCCATAACTGTGTATATGAGCACATATGTGAGTATGAACACATATATCCATGCATATGATAGTTGTATTTTTAATTTTTAAAGACCTTACATACTGTATTGCGTAGGTCCTGTATCTTTTTACATTTGAATCAGCAAGCTAAAGGGGTTCCAAACAATGTCATCAATACATGTTATCTCTACATATGGCCTAATAGTAGTCAACCTTACAGGTATGTAGTATTGTCTCATTGTACCTTTGATTAGCACTTTTCTGAGGATTAAAAATATTTATTTATGTCTTTTTATTATTTGTACAAGTGAGTTAGTCAGCTTTTTTTTCTCTCGAGACAAAAATCTCACTATAGAACTCGCTTGGAACTTTCTATATAAACTAGTCTGGCATTGAACTCAAAGGTATCCACCTGCCTCTGCCTTTCAATTGAGTGCTGGGATTAAAGATGTGTGCCACCATGCCCCTGTCCGTTTACTTATCTGTATTTTCTATGCTAGGGGCTGAACCTGAGGCCTTATACATGCCTGGCAAGGGTTGTACCAGTGAGCTATATCCCTGGCATTCCTTTTATCTCATGTTTTTAGATGAGATCTTATTAAATTGTCTAGGAGGACCTTGAACTCAACACTGTAGGTCACTCAAGCCTCAGACTTGTGATTCTCTTGCCCCAGCCTCCCAAGTAGCTGAGTTATAAGCCTATACCGTCAAACCTGGCTGGGCTGATTTTTGTTTGTTTGTTTGTTTTGTTTTGTTTCTTTCAGTTATTGTGCATGTTATTTTGAGTCACTTCTGGATGTGGAGCTAGTTACTGCAGGAATTAGGGATTGTGCACATGTTTTCCATTACTTCGTAGAATACCTTCTCATTCGGTTGACAGTTTTGCTTTTTCTTTGTATGCAGAAGTGTTTAGTCTGACATAGCCTCTTGTTCCTGTCTTCTGTCACCAGTACTTCTGGTCTCATGCAAAAAAACCTGTCACAGTTGACAGGAAGCAGTAAGAAAAGCACACTTTCTGCTTAAAGTTTATCGGTTTCTAGTTCTTTGTGTTTAAGTTTAATCCACTTTTTGTTGTTTTGTATGTTATATAAGCTAGTGGTTCAATTTTGTTTACACAATTTTTTACCAACACTATCTGTTAACAAGATGGTCTTTTCCATGTTAAGTATTCTTGAAACTCTTGTCAAAGATCTCTTGATTGTATACACATCAGCTTAGTTCTCTGGACTCTATTCTGTTCTATAAGCATTGCTTATATATTTTTTTTTTCTTATAGAAGACTTGCTTATCTGTGCAACAAACTGTTCATGGACTGTTGGGCCCCTATGTTCTCAACGTAACGTCAGCAGCAAAGCTCTGTAGTCAAAATCTATGTAACAGTCATGGAAGATGTGTTTGGAAGACACCTGAATCCTCCTTTTATCTGCATATGCCTGAAGATAGCCGCAAGAATTATGTCACAAACAAGGGTTTCAATTTTGTCATTGCTCCAAAAAGTAAGCTGAAGACATTGATACATATGAAGAATGGATTTGTGTGTCACTGTTACTGTGGCTGGCAAGGAGAGTCCTGCATATCTCACGCTCCAAATCTCCAAAAGAACAAGGCTCCCGCAACTGTATTTAAGTCCGTAGTTTCGTTGGCGTGGCCTTGTTTGTGATTCTGATGAATTTGTTTCCTATTCCATACTACAATGGCAATTTTCCTTAAAACACCGAAGAGAAGAAAACATTATCTCTCCTTGATTTCAAGCCTTTTAAAAAGAATTTTTAGTTTTAACTTTCAAACAAATTGGATGCTGGATGTTCACTCACTTCATGCAGGGCAATAGGAATAGGCCTGCCCTCATGGAGCTTAGAAGTTAAGAATAAATAAGTGGTAAACAGACACATATGATGGTGATAGTAGTTGTAGAATAAAGAGAAAACAGGTTTAAGGAAGCATTACCCTGGGAATAACTGGGAAGCATTGGAGAGCACTGGAAATTTTATAAAAGATTGCTGCATAAGGCCTTCATAGTGAGAAAATCAGATAGCAGATGAATTAGGTCAACACTATCAGGGAGCCAGACATTAGAGTTTCTTCCTGTAATCTGAGCATCTGAAAGGCAGAGATTGATTACATGTTCAAGGCCAGCTTGGTTTACAAAGTGAGCTAAAGTCAGTCCAGACAATATAGTGAGAGTTTGTCTCAAAAAGAAAAAAAAAAGAAAGAAAGAAAGAAAGAAAGAAAGAAAGAAAGAAAAAGAAAGAAAAGAGAAACAAAATAGGAAAGATCCAAAAGAACATATCTGGGGAAAGTGTTCTTGAGATAAAAAGAGCAAATCCAGAGGAAACAACTCTGCATTCCAGGGATTGTGAACTTTTAAATAACAAGCAACACAGCAATAACAAAACAGCAGCAGCAGCAGCAGCAACAACAACACTACTAGGATACTCACCTATGAAGATGAAATGACTCTTTAAATGGTTTCATCAAGGATTAGCTTTATCCAGAGGACATTTGGCTCACCAATGCCAAAAGATAAACTCTGCTAGCTTTCTACACAATAGAATTTATGTCGGAATTTCTTTTGTTCGATACTTTTTGGATTATTGAAATATACTATACCCAAACACTGTCAGTTGTCACTGGATGGTAATTCTTTTGAAAAATTCACTATGGTGACCTGAGTTAACCTAGCTGTAATCCAAATAATTTTATTTCACAAAGACCCAACATTTTCACAAAGACTCCATAGAGTATGCTGTCCTAAATATTATTTATTTTCTAAGGCTAGGAAAGGTATTTTCCTGTCTAATGTGTCCCAAATGTTACACTGTTAGGTAGATAGCATCCTGAAACACACATAGAACTTTATAGAAAGTAATATAGTTTCATTAGTTAGTTATTCCATCGTGGATTCTGAGAAAAAGTATAAAGGAAAGAAGCAGTGTAGGAAGCTAGATCGATGGGCATGCATAAATTCTCCAATTTTGTTGGTCTCCCATAGCACAAAACCTATATTTACAGGAACTAAAGCCTTCGGCACAAGCATGCAATGTTTTTTATAAGTATTCAATTGCCTACTATGTCATACAAGAAGCGATGACTCCTCCTAGTCTTCCAGTGATGAAAAAGTATTTAACAACTATTATATCAGGGCTCAGACACTGAACTCCTTCTAGTAAAGCAAGAAAGGCAAATACTAAGTATTAATACCATCTTGAAGATGAAGGAAATAAAACATGTAGAGAATAATAGAGACATGCTCAGTTGTGTCTAGCCATCAGTGAATAAATTAGAGGTAGAATCCACTGTTTAAAATGTCCCTGAAATAATTAGGGAATACAAAAGAATTGGTATAATAGGAGAAAGGGGAAAACAATTAGTAGAAGAAATGCTAGTAACCCTAGTCATTTACAGTTTTCTAAATAATACTATTAAACTTTATTTCACTAGTATTATAAAATAAAAACAATACCACATTTTGTTTTTTTTTTTTAAACTATTTACTTTATGTGTATAACTTGCTTTGCTTATATTTGTGTATCTACATCATGTGCCTTCAGAGGCCAGAAGAGGGTTGAAATTCTGGATATTAGTGAGGTGCCATGTGGGTGCTGGGAACCCTACCCAGATCCTCTTCAAAAGCAGCAAGTGCTCCTCCTCAGTGCAGAGCCATCTCAGGAGCCCCACTGGTCACATTTCTAACAGGAGATTTTTAAAACAGTCGTTTGTAAATCTGAGGTCAAATGCAGATTATGAGGCATTTTCAGGCCTTGTTGTCTCTTCCTTTAGCTTGTATACATACTTTTGCACTCCAGACTCTGCACCTAATCAGATACCTCCTGAAAATGAGAAGTAATTGTGTTTAACTCAAAGACAAATACACATATGTGTCTTTCATACCTATTTTTGATATATTTCCAAAGGCAGTGAAGGAATTGGAATCCTCTTTTGGCCCAATGTCTAACAACGTGCCACAAGAGACTTCAGTAAAGGGAACATCTTAGAAGATAATAAAGATTATGTTAGGAACTTTTGGGAGAGGTTACCAATTTCCTTTTTTTCCCCTACTAATTTATTTATTCACTTCACATCTGGGTCTCAGACTCTCCCCCCATCCAATCTCACTCTTATAAATCCCTCTCCCCATCAGCTCCTCCCCCTCACCTTTGACCTGCGTGATCTGAGCATCAGCAGTTTATTGTTAGGATAGTACTCTTTATCTTCTGTTCATTGTTGAACAAACAAGCATAGCAGTCTTTCTTTAGATACAAGCCTTTACGTTAGCCACTTATATTTCTCCCTCACTATTCCATGCTGCTCATTCTTTCCAACCTGAAGGAATGAGCATCTTCATGTAACAAACAGAATGTTATAATCACACCCCTTGGCTATCAGCAGATTTGTGGTGTGTTTATGTGAATGACTTTCTTTACCATGTCTTTTGAAGTTCTCTTTAAATACAGACTCCTGTCTTTGGCTCAGGAGGACTTTATTATTTTTAAATTAATTCTGTTCTCTCTTTTCTTCTGTTCATTTGTGACTTTTCTATTGGATGGAGTCCTGGCTCTTCTGTATCATTCCTGTGTTGCTTTTCTCTCTAGTATTCTAAGTTTTTATGAAACTCTTGCTTTGTATTGTAGGTTTTTTATTTATTTATTTATTTTTATTTTTTACCTTTTTTCCTACAGCACCCATTTTAACCCTCTGATTTCAAAGAGCTCTTTGGGTGTGTGTGTGTTACATGTCATTCTTCTTTTTCATGGTAGTCTAGTTTTGGTAGCAGATTTGGCACCACCTTATATCTCTGTAAAAATATTGTTTTTTGTTACTGCTTGATTGTTTCGTGACACAGGGTTACAGAGTCTTATGCTGTGGATGCTGGCCTTGAACTCAAGATCCTTCTTCTGTGGACTTGACACTTATATAGCTTGAATATGCTTGGTCCAGAAAATGGCACTATTAGGACGTGTGGCCTTATTGGAGGAAGTGTGCCATTGTGGGAATGGGCTTTAACACTCTCATCCTAGCTGCCTGGATTTGGAACTTGCCTTGTTCAAGGCTGGCTTTGAACTCAGAGATTTGTTTGCCTCAGTCTCTTGGGATTAAAGGCATGTACTAGGTTAAGTACTTGCCCTGACCTATGCTTTTCATGGCCACTATTCCTCAAGATTTCTATGTTAAGATCTGGATCAGTGTCTTCCAGCCTTAAGATCTGGGTCAAAGGTGTGCTTTCCATTTCAGGTTGTAGTTCATTCTAGATGTAGTCAAATTGACAACCAGGAATAGCCATCACAACACTTTATTCTTTTTTATTTTTATGTTGCCAATATTATGCATTTCATCTTCCCTTCCACATTCTCTAGTACCAGTTTTTCACTTTCTTAATTTCTTCTCTTTCACACTGTTGGTTACTATTATGTGTCTGGTAGTCCTTGGTCATCATATCCGTGGAGGACTCAGGATTTTTCAAGTTGAAAAATCTGCCATAGGAATTTAACTCCTGTGTTTGAATTACTTACTCAACAGAATTTTACTTTACTGCATGGGAGAACATCTCTGAGATAAAGACTGGGGCATGTAGACGAGTAGCATTCCATCTGGTGCACATGAGTGGAAACCATTCAGGTTGGTAGGAACTCCCATAATTACCAAAGGAAAGAGGGAATTATGCTGGGAGAAGAGTGTAATTCCCAGAGAGCTCAACAGTCTCTCCTGCTTTCTGTGCTCACTAGGGAGACCACTTTTCTGCATTTAAACTATGTTTTTGTATTTGGTCCAAATCACAAGTAGAGCCCTATAGAGGAAGAGCTGTTTAAATAATCTGATGTCAGATATCAGTCCTGATTGACTACGTATTTTGGGAAAGGCAAATAAGTTTGGCTGTTCTGAGATTTGTAAGCAATATTCCAATAGATAGCTTTGATAATTGCCTTCCATTCACTCCATGTTTCTTGTATTCAGCTTTATATTTATTTTGTCTAATACTGGGATCAGAGAATGGCAAATTACATAAAGACAAGCTCAACTCACCACCTTGAGCCTCTAGTTCTGGTTGACTCATACGTTTTCTCAGGATGATACCGACTGCCCCACTAAGGGTCAGTTATTCTGTTGTTGAGGCCAGCACATGAGGGTCTGTTTGTTAAAATAACACAGGGTACATGAAGCCTTTGGCCCCTTTTTGCTCTTCATTCTGGAAATCTTACCAACCTAGTCTTCTTGACTGCTTCCCACTGGAATCTCAATCAGTTTTCATTTTTTTCCTGCTCAGATCAATGAATTTAAATTGGATGTTTTAAAAAAGCAATGCTCATTTACACTAAGATAGTTTGAAGGGAGCCTGACTTTGATTATAAAGAGATTTAATGCAAGCCTCCTGTCTAGCTTGGAGGACTGAGTCAGCCCTATAATGATAGGCTTCTGGGAGCAGTGGGGCATCCTTGCTTTTCAGCCACTGCTTTGGAGCAGGTGAATAAAGGACCAGCAAGCAAACAAAAGCAAAGGTAAACTATACTTTATGTTCTGTCTGAAAAAAAATTTTAAAGATTGTTTTTCAAAATGTCTTCTTACAACAGCTAGAAGAAAACTAATCTTCACTTACTTTATTATTCCATTTTCTTTTTTAAACTAACTTTATTGTTCAACTGAAGTACCTTCTTAAATATGAATTACTTTTGGGAATCCAGTATCTTAAAAAAAATGTATTTGTTCCTGGTAGTTGTAAATTAAATTTAGTAATTTTATCCATTATATATTTATATTTAAAAATATTCTCACTTTTATGTTTAGTCAAGCTGGTTTACTTCTCTTTTATGTTTATAGTTTCTCTGAAGAGCAAGATTTTGTACAGCATGTATCTTGGCCTTAGGTTTTGATGTGGTAAATGGTATTTCATGGAGCAGGCCTGGTAAACAACTACAATACAGGTTTATTAGAGAGCTACACACTTTAATCATTTTGTAATTAATAGTGGTAAAGAATTCCTCATGCTAACAATTTCCATTACAGTAACAGTATATTTATTCAATAAAATGCTGTTCATAATCTTTAGTAATGTCTTCTAATCTATAATTATTTTATCTACCATAATGATTAATACTGGAGGGCTGCTGTTTATAACAAATGTTACAGCTCTTAGGAAACATGGAATATTGAAAGGATCCAGAAAACAGATGTTTCTATGGTAAAACTAAGTTTAAATTTTATCCAGCTACTCTGAAAGTGACTGGATAGAGAACCATCTCTGGCTGTCTTTCTCATGCCATTTTGTATTTGTGTTTTCTTTAGAAAAAAATATATGTATGTGAGCATGTTTATGTGAACCTTCTCCTTAATCTGTAAGATATTTTCTAAGATTCTTTCATGAAATGGAACAGCAATAACACATGAGGCAATGTTTCCTCGGTAAAGTGTGTCGGATGTGTCAAGAACTGGCTACTCCAGTCTTGGACTCCTGACTTTGCATAGGTGTTTCAAAACCACTTATGGTAATGTCAGTGCAGCCCAGAAATGGTGCTTGGTACATTTCTCAATTTCTGCCCTGTGTGAGAAGATCCTCTCACACTGCATGAGGGAATTGTAATTCCAAATTTCTTTATTACTTTTGCTTTGTTTTGTTTTTATTTTTTATTTTTTTCTTTTTTCAAAATAGAAACTCACTCTGTAGACCCTGTTGGCCTTGAACCAACACACTGAGATCATCTGCCTCCCAAGGGCTGGGATTAAAGGTGTTCACCACCCACCATCTGGCAATTTATTTGTTTTCAAGTCCGGAGGCTTATAACTATCTGGAATGCAATTTGTTATCTTGGGAAAATAAAGACTTATTGTAAAAAGTTAAAGCTCATTTGTTTGAAAGGATATTTCCTTTGTATTGGTGATTAACTTATGTTTCTACAACTAATATAGAAACTCATTTTCTTTACTAATGTACTAATGTACAAGTACCAAACCTAAAGTAGAGATCGTTATCTAATGATCTTTAAAAAATGTACACAAATTAATACTTAGTTAACTATTTGCTATTTTGTCAGGAGTTTAATTCATCTGGTTATAAGATTTTGCCTCTACAACTTGGCACATTTAGTTGCAACATCAGGGTTTCTCATTAAACCAGAAAGGATGCTGAAAGTCTAAGCTCAGGACCTTAGACAAAGATGAAGTATCTGTGTAACTAATCCCTCTAGACATAAACCTTAAAATCTAAGGAAAGTACATATGAGCATTATTTGATTAGCCCTTTGTTTAGGTACCAAAATCTTTTTAGATTAGGTATCTTTAATGAACTTAATAATTTACTGTCAAGTGTAATGAAGACTGACAGAGATATTTCAAGTAGAAGGTGATTATAAAGTCGAAGAACACTATAAAGTCAGGCATGCAACAATCACATATGGGAGGCCAGAACATAGCTGTAAGATGCCCATAATCTCTTTAACTCGGTGAGATGATTTTGTGTGATAAAGAAAGCTTTCCTTGAGGAAAACTCAACCAGGGAGTGTAACACAGGACTTCAGAGAGGCCAAGAGTGAGCAGGACTCCACATATTTATGCTAGAGAATTAGAGTTTATATTCTCTGTTAGATTGCATTTCTTGAAAACATAAAATCCTTCTGCTTCACAAAGAAGTGTGACTTATACTGAAAAATAGTGAAATTTCTATTTACTAGTATTATGTAACTTTTCCTGAGGAGATTCATAGAAATGTAGTATTTATCCCAAATAGAGAACACCAACAGACCAAAGACAGGTTACCACCCAAATCTAGCTTGGATCAACTGGTGAGTTTATTGGGGATGCTTATGAGAACATAGGTAAGGAGTTACTTCCTAGAACATGAATGACTCTTGGGCAGCTGCCTATCACTAAGAAGCTTCCCTCCCACTCCACAGGAATGCTTCACCATGGTGGCTTGGCCTCCAGATGATGGGTGATTACTCCCAAAAGCCGTACAACCAGTTCCTCTTGCACCTTGTGTGCATGTTTACCACTGAGAGGTCTCCTCTGCAGCAGCTATTTGGGAATTACAGGGCTTTGTGGAGTCGCTTTGCACTTCTTATGAATTTCCTGTGAATTTTTGGAGCCTTGTGAGTACCAACACTCCCTCTATGGAGGAAGGTTTCCACCCAGGGGAAACAGCTTTGTAACAGGAGACACTGAAACAGTCAATTATATATTTACAAAATTAAGCTTATTTTTGAGAAGAATAGAAAGGAAGAAATTTTATAGAACCCTGATATCACAATAGCTCTAAAATTTGTTCAAAAAGAAGGCATACTGGCATTCTATGATCATGATGTGAAATAGACTTATAATAAATTCAAGATATTACTAATAAATTATATGCCTTCAAAAGACACAGTAATAAAATGGATTGTATTACAATATAATTGATGCTATATATGTCTTTAATTAAAAATTATGGGGGAAAACTCATTGAGAAACATCTATCTATCTATCTTTTTTTTTTTTTTTTTTTGAGTAGGCAGAAACCCAGCTCATTGAGCTATGACATTTAAAATGGAAGGGATTCATAAGGCAAAAGCATGCCTCTTACAGGCTGTTGCTCCAGTAAACTGTTACTGGAAAGTAAGCTAGTACTTACTACTGCATAATTGTGGATGCAGCTTTGAGATCACCAGCTCTACTCTGCCTTTCAGTTTGATAAATATTTATGCATTTTATAATGTTCAATAAAACACCACAATGAACTGTACTTTCTTTGAGAGTTTGAAAGTAAAATTACGTTTGTTGGATTCCTCAGAGACTGGTAACTCTAGGATATCTCTGTAATCCTTTATGGATTTCACTTGACATATTGAAAAGGTATTTAAAAATTAAATCCCAGGCTCAGCAGTTAAGAGCACTGACTGCTCTTCCAGTGGTTCTGAGTACAATTCCGAGTAACCACATGGTGGCTCACAACCATCTGTAATGGGATTCAATGCCCTTGTCTGGTGCATCTGAAGACAGCTGCAGTGTACTCATACACATTAAATAAATAAATAAATAAAATCCCACTATCATATAAAAGAAAAAGAAAGTCTACAAATTAGGACATTAGATTTCTTCTGCAACGCATTATCCTGGTATCAGGAGTGTATACTTTTAAAAAAATCTTTGCTGGGTAATTGCTCTAATCTTAATGAGCACTTTCCTTGCTGCATGAATGAAAAAAGAAAAAAAAAATTGGAGCTATAGTCAAGACTAAGACATCATTTAATTCCAGCACTTGGGAGATGATGACAGGAAGATTACAGGTCAAGGTCAGTCTCAGTTCAAAGAAAGGTCTAGTCTCCCAAACCAAAATAAGACAAAATTTAAACACAACTGAGAAAAAATAAACAAAGGTAGAGATAACAGGGTTCAGGGGTAGAGTGCTGTTATCCATGCACAAGGCTCTGAATTTGTTTCTCTTCAGAACCAAAGAAGAAAATATAAATATTCAGGCTTTTTAAAATGTGGTGATTGTTAAAAATACTGCGAGATTGTTACTCATAACTCTTTGAATCAACAGTTTTTTGGGGTCATCATGGAAACTTCTTTATAGTCATCCTGATCTTTCCAGAACTAGGCTCAGTTTTTCTTACAGAAATATTGTTTGAATGAATGCTAAATTTCTCCGCCTTCACATAGGGTCCAGAGCTTTGAAGACCACCAGGTCCCACTAATACTCAATTGAAGAAGCTTATTGCTTATGCAAGAGACAGAGTGTTTATATCTTGAGGCACCACAGGCAAAAGGATGTCAGGGAGAATTATCAGTAGGACTTCTACTTTGGTGGGTGACTTGAGAGAGTCTAAGAGTGGGGAGGGGGGATATACCCAGAGGGAGTAAATTTGTGGGTAAAGAAGAGTGGTTATGTGCAGTACTTCAGGTTTCATTCCTGAGATAACAAACAAGCAAATAAATAGAAAACCATAAGAGCAGAACCATCTCTGTAGTCATTCGTTCCTCCCCAACAGATGTGTTTGGTATTTATGCATTGCAATCCTGCCGCCAACACCTCCCATGCTGGTATAAGATTTAAGGGGGCCTTACCCTGGCTCATTTTTATTCTGGCTGGACAAAGAACTAGCCTATCTTTGCTAGCCCGTAAAATTAACCCCATCTGATGTTAAGCTCCATGGTTTCAACAGCTCCTGAGTGTTGGTTTATTCATTTTAAGTTTTTAAACATAGTTTATCACAACTCTATTCCTGTGAGAAGACTAGGGAGCGATTTCTTCACAGACTCCAGTCTGTATGTGGCAGACTTGTCTTCATCCAAGGAATACTTACTCACCTTCTTCACTATCTGGAAAAGTGAACCAAAGAGGTAAGATCCTGGGGTAGGGGGCCTAGAAACACATTTCATCTTTCTGTTGCCTTTGCACTGTTCATCTTTCAGTGGGCAACATCAGAACTGTGATGCCAAAAATCACAGTATGGTAGTAACGAAACTTTCTTGGGTATGCCCTTCTCTATGTGGCAAAGAGATCTGACAAGAAACCTATTTCCTTTTTCTTTTGTTTAAAAGCCTCCAAAGTGTCTTCACAGATGGTTTTCCTATGTTCCCAAGTAAACTTGGCTCCTAAGCAGAGAGAAACAGGTGACAGAATTTAGGGAACAAGCCTAGGTTAAACTCCTCACTCACCCATACTGTCAGTATGTTATCAAATCATCCTCAGTTCTACCAATTAAAGATGTGCTTAAAGATCCATGAGAGGAGGGTGAGGAGGCCAGAAAGCAAAGGCAGGTTGCTATGGGATGGTTATGATTAGGTGTGGTAGTCAGGCAGTGATCTGGACCGGTCGAGAGACAGGAGGGCTCAGAAGCAGGGGCTGTGGTTGCATGGATGGGGTGAGGGGAAGGGGACCTGAGGAAGTTTGAAGCAAAGGTCAGTTGTGTGTTAGTGGGTAGAGTAATGTTATTCATCTTCAGGCTGTAGAGATTTATCCAATGAATAAAAATATTTAATTAAAAAGTGACATTCGAATGTATCAGTTTACTTTGGGACTTCTTAAATATCGTTTCAACAAATAAACCCCAAAGTCCAAATGCTTCCCCAACTTTCAGTGGAGCTTTGATGCAGATTTGGGCCTCAATAAAACCACTTAGATGCATCCTACTCTAGCTCTTGAATTGAGATCTTGGGATTCAAAGGGTCTAAGAGGCGATGCTGGTAATGATGGTAAAGTTCTAACATCGTGGATGTGGGGGGATGGTTCAGTGAGAAAAGTGCTTGTTGCGGAAGTATGGGAACCTGAGTTTGGATCTCCAGCACCTACATAAAAGCAGGTGCCATGGAACTCACCTGTGACCCCAAACCTGAGGGAATGTAGACGGGGTGGATTCCTAAAGGTCACTAGCCAGCAACCTAGATGAATTAATGAGGTTAAGGCTCAGAAAACGTTCTTAAAAACTAAGATAGAGAGTGGTAAAGGAAGATATTGGGCATTGTCCTCTGGTCTTCACACAGTCGTGAGCAGGCAAGTGCACTTGCAAACACATACGAATTCACACATACACACGTGAACACATACACACACATTACTTTGTCCAGAACCAGAAGTGACTGGGTTTGGTGGGCATCTAATGTCCACGATTCTGCTGTTTTGTGCCAAGATTGTTCTCGTGGTACCAGAACTTTTCTGTTCACATGCGGTAGGTTTTATTTCAAACTAGAAACTGTGATAGAGGATCTGATTTACGGGAATTTCAATCATTGCATGTAATTATCATTTTAATCACCAGAGGTCACCTACCAAAACTCTCAGCAGTTTTCAGGTCTAGCATACTAAAATGAATAAAAATTCGAAAGAACCTATCAAACCACAAAACAATATTTATTTCACCCCACATATGGTGCAGAATTCACCACAGAGGAAGGGAAAGGAATCTGTTTCTTGGGCACTTAATCAGCAAATGTTGGCTACTTGTCTTAACATCATGGTGGTATACTTAAGCAGAAGGCATATTATTTCCCTGGTATAACAAAACATTTTACATCAATAAGGTCTTTGCTGTAGTTACCTAAAGCAATTCTTTTGTAGTTTTTCCCAGAAGACTAAAAGGTAAACACGACAACTCTCGTTTTCTTACTCACACATCCGAGGAGCACACTGCCACGGCAGCGTTCCTTGCCACTCACCTCAGTTCTCTTCTTTTACTCCTCCTAACCAGAGTATCCACTCCCCTAATTTCAAGCGTTTTCTCTAGTATTTGCTTGCATGGCCTCATCTTTCCTGTAATGGGACATCAATCAGAGCTCTCCATTTCTGTCTTAGTTTCCTCTTTTGTGAAATGGAATCACAGATTGTTACATAATTGTTATTATAGAGCAATTAAAGCATTTTAAGTGTAATGCCTCATATTGGCAAGCTTTCCAAAGAGAGGGTAAGCACTATTTCACATCTGTTTTTCTTCGCGAACCTCGCATCGTACTCATATTTTATTGTGCACACACAGGCTTTGTAGCCTTTGGACACTTCTTTTGAATCCTTTTGCTTATCCCTGAGTAGAAATCTGTTTACGACACTTGATTTTACACCCCGATTCATTCGTCAGAATTGTTATAATTTTAAAATAAATTGTGCTTTGAAACTATAAATAAACAGCAACAAGATCCCTCCTTGTGGAAGTAATCACTAATGGAAAACTAAATTTCTCCACAGGCCTTTTGGATAACGTTGAAGAAGAGGTAGTGCGAGTTTCTATCCTATCATGCAGCTATTGTCTGAAGGACAATTAAGACTCTGTGTTGTTCAACCCGTGCATCTTACATCAGGGCTGCTCATATTTTTTATCCTGAAGTCTATTTCATCCCTAAAACCCGGCCGACTTCCAGTTTATCAAAGGAAACCTTTTATTGCCGCTTGGAATGCTCCAACAGACCTGTGTTTGATAAAATATAATTTAAAATTGAATTTAAAAGTGTTTCAGATGATTGGAAGCCCTCGGCTCAAAGACAAGGGGCAGAATGTTGTTATATTTTACATCAACAAATTGGGATATTACCCATGGTATACACCAGAAGGGGTACCCATCAATGGTGGTCTTCCCCAAAACACAAGCTTAAAAGTACACCTGGAAAAAGCTGCCCAGGATATTAATTATTACATCCCTTCTGAAAATTTCAGTGGACTTGCTGTTATAGATTGGGAACATTGGCGTCCACAGTGGGCCCGGAATTGGAACGCAAAGGATATCTACAGACAGAAGTCAAGAACTCTTATTTTTGATATGAAAGAGAACATATCCACTGCTGATATTGAATATTCAGCCAAAGCAACTTTTGAGAAAAGTGCAAAAGCTTTCATGGAGGAAACGATCAAATTGGGAATTAAGAGCAGACCCAAGGGCCTTTGGGGTTATTATTTATATCCTGATTGCCACAATTATAACGTTTATGCCACAAACTATACTGGGTCATGCCCAGAAGAGGAAATTTTGAGAAACAATGACCTCTCTTGGCTCTGGAACAGCAGTACTGCCCTGTATCCTGCTGTCAGTGTTAGGAAATCCTTCGCAGACAGCGAAAATAATTTGCACTTCTCACGATTTCGGGTGCACGAATCACTGAGGATCTCCACCATGACATCACGTGATTATGCTTTGCCTGTATTTGTCTACACACGGCTGGGCTACAAAGAGGAACCTTTACTTTTCCTTTCTAAGGTAAGACTCTTCTTGCCCTATAGTGGAGATTTTTCTCTGTATCTAAAAGACACATTTCTTTGTTAATTTTGTCTTTTGAAGAATACCCAGTTAGTGGAAAGCTAGCATCTTATTCTTTCTAGACTACTAATCTGCTTAGGTTCTTCTTTCGTGGAAACTAAATTTTGTTATCTTTCTTATTAGCCTTCCTTTCAAAGGTGAGGTAGGAATAAAACCTAATACATGATGCTAGCAGCTACTGACTTCCTTATGACTGATTATTGTGGGAGATTATTAAAATAGTTTGTAGTGAATAGGTTAAAAATTAGAGAGGAATTTTCAAAATGGGATTGTTTGGCCATACATGTAAAAGTAGAATGAAAGGCACTCTAAATGTAAAGGAAATATGTAAGCCTGTAGACTGAGTCATCTTGGATATAGTTGCTTCTCTGATCTGCTAATGGAAATCTGGTAGAGTGATATGGGCTTGGAAATTCAACGTTAACCGTTGATAGTTTTGTAACATAGGTTAAAACTCTGAGAGGAATTGTCCTTGTGCCTGATTATTTTCACTCAAGTTCTATATGTTGCTAGAGACCTTATCAGTTCCAGGAGAGCAACCTTTAAACTAAGTGACTTTCAGCCCAATTTTCTCTCCATTTAATGCTCTAGTCACTTAAATAGTAACTTCTAAGAAAAAGAGTGGGGTTAGGTAGGAAGGTATGCATATTTTTGCACCGAGAAGGCTTGAAACCTGTTTCAGCCGTCCCATTTAAGATCCAGTAACATTTCTCCATTTTACTCACCACTGAAAGGTTTGAGATAGTTCAACAGAGGCATTTCTTTTCTCTCCGTATTATAACTTTCAGTTGGACCAGCTGTGCTACAAGACAAAAGATGTTCTGAGAGCTTGACAGCCTCAGGTGGATGCTTAGGAAACACTCAGGTATGGGCTTTACTACGCATGCTCGTTAAAAGGAGACACTGCACATCAGTGGGAGGTAGAGAAAATTCTATGTTTCCAACACTATCTATCCAGAAGGCGAAAGTCTTCACTCTCTTACCGAAACTCACACTAGCCCCAAAATAAGACTGGAGAATTGAACCAAGAATGGCAAGAGGTCATGTCTGGGAGGTTTGGAAAAGCTATCTCAACTTCTATAAAACAACCATGACTCTGGAATTGAAAGTTAAAACCTACCATATCTATATCTATATCTATATCTATATCTATATCTATATCTATATC
>JADRCH010000027.1:18723783-18737773 GCA_019843965.1 Rhynchomys soricoides
ACCACCACTACCACCACCACTACCACCACCACTACCACCACCACTACCACCACCACTACCACCACTACTACCACCACTACTACTTTGCTTTTTGGAAACACGTTTTTTCCTGTGTTGCCCTGGCTGTCCTGGAACATACCCTGTAGAGCAGGCTGGCCTTTTACTCAGAGATCCACCTGCCTCTGCCTCCCGAGTGCTGGGATTAAATGCATGCACCACTACCACCTAAAGATTCTCAAGAGGCTCACTGACTGATAGAACTTCTGAGATTGGGGTTATCTGGAATGTGCCAGTTCCAGGGCCATAATATATTGGGCTATTTTTAGCAATCTTAGTAGTCATTCATTGACTACTTGTTCATGTTACCTAAAATCCTTGTGACCATCAGATAAATCTTCATGGAATTGATGTATGATGCAGAATGGTGGTAGAATCTACCTAAGACACAAAGAAGTGCCATAGCCTTGAACCTTCTCTTTTGAAGGCACAAAAGAGTTATCTTCTCATCCCATCTCAACAGAAAGTACTAAGGCACCTGGACTTTTATTCATTTATTTATTATCGCTAGTCAAATTATACAGAAATGTAACTTACAATACTATGTTGTCATTGTGCACACAGAAATGATATTGTTGTTGTTGTTATTATTATTATTATTATTATTATTATTATTTTATTTGTTATCCCACCCCCGGTCCACCCTCCGACAGCTCTTGTATAAAAGCAAAATGTATAAAAGGTAGTGTGAGGCTGCAGTGATAGCTCATGGGATAGGGTGCATGCCATCATATATGATAACCTGAATTCCATCCCTGGAATTCACATGGTAGAAGGAGAGAACTACCTTTCACGAGCTGTTCTTTGATCTCCATACATATGCTATGCATAATGGTCAGGCACACATACACAAAATGAACAAGTAAATAAATGTATGTAATGAAAGAGAAAAAATTTATGTCTTCTTAAAAATATCACAAATTAACAATTTCTAATTGTCTAATTTATGGTATACAGAGTGATGTTAAGATCCTTGAAAGAACCTCTGACAATTAAATCAACATATCCATTAGCTAAAATACTAATTTTCATGTGATAAGAACATTTGAAATTTACACTTAATCATTTTGAACTGCAAGACACTCTTGGCTATTATATTCATGCTGTAAAATAGATTTCAAAATAAAAACTTCTGTGTTCTAAGGCGTTGTGTTGGTAACTATTATTTCTCTACTCTCCATATGCTCTTTAAGCTTCTAATCAAGCTTCTACTTTTAGCTTTTATGAAATAAATTTTGTGTCCCCACTATCACTAAGAACTTGTGACAGTTGGTCTTTGCTCATTAGCACAAATGACAGCATTCCTTAAGACCATTACGCACACACACCACACTTTCTCTCTTTGCTTACCTGTTGATTGACACTGATTGATTTTATATCTTTGATGTTATGAATTGGACTGCAGGGAATACAGTTAAGAGTGTAGAGCTCTTAATTCTTTAAGAGTTCTTTAATGAGCTGATTTCTAATGTTTAAGGAAATAAATGTGAGATTGCTACATCATATGGCAATTACATTTCAAGGGTTTTAGGAACTATCATAGAGTTTCCCATAATGAATCAATAATTAATATTCTCACCAAAAGTGCCCCTTTCATCTTTTCCATTATTGTTATCAAATAATTGCCTTTTTCTTTAACAATAGCCTCTATGGGAGGTAACAGGTGATATTGTACTGTGATTTTTATTATTATTATTATTATTATTATTATTATTATTATTATTATTATTTAGAAATATCTGTGCAAGCCTCTTGCAAGTTTGCTACTTGTTTTCTTGCTACTGTGCTGTTTCAGCTCTCTCTCTATCTGTATATTAATTCTTCATACTGTATTTGTGTATTTAAGAGTTATATGTATGTGTGTGTATGTATATATGTATGTATGTATGAACATATATATCTATGTATGTAACAACAATTAATGGAAAGCAAAGCCATGAATTGAAAAGAAAACATGTTTAGGAGGGTTTGAATGAAGGAAAGGAGGATGTGGTGTAATTACATTATAATCTCAAAAAAGTTATTAAAATATTTTCTTCCAATATTTACAGTATATTTTTTAAACTGTTAATTGTTCCCCTTGCTTTGCATTCACATTTTAATTTGGTATTAAACTAGTTTATTTAATTTTGCTGTTAGAAGGGTAATAAAAAAGAACATGACAGATGAAGAACATTTATAGGACCAAAAGGAAATTATTAAGTGAATAAAATTTATGTGTGCTTCAGGCAGATAAAGGTGAAGAAAGGGCATTCTCACGTCAGCCCTTCAGCTTGTTGACCTTTTTGAGTTTTGAGTATCTTGAGTATTCTGTACTCTTTTTTTCTTTTTCTTTTCTGACTAATATCCATTTATTAGTGAGTGCATGCATGTCCTTTTGGGTCTGAGCTACCTCACTCAGGATGATATTTTCTAGTTCCATCTATTTGCCTGCAAAACTTAGGATGTCCTCGTTCTTAATAGCTGAGTAGTATTCCATTGTGTAAATGAACCACATTTTCTGTATCCATTCTTCTGTTGTGGGACATCTGGGTTGTTTCCAGCTTTTGACTATCACAAAATAAGGACACTATGAACACAGTGGAACATGTGACCCTGTGGGATGGTGGGACATCTTTTGGGTCTATTTCCAAGAGTGGTATTGCTGGGTCTTCAGGTAGATCTATTTCCAATTTTCTGAAGAACCTCCAGATTGATTTCCAGAGTGGTTGTACCAATTTGCAATCCCACCAGCAATGGAGGAGTGTTCCTCTTTCTTCACATCATTGCCAACATGTATTGTCACCTGAGGTTTTGCTCTTAACCATTATGATTGGTGTAAGATAGAATCTCAGGGTCATTTTGATTTGCATTTCTCTGATCACTAAGGACTTTGAATATTTCTTTAGGTGCTTCTCAGCCATTCGAGATTCCATGTTGTGAATTCTCATTTAGTTCTAAACCTCATTAGTCACACTTGGGAGGGAGAAGAAAGCATTCACAAGTGAGGAGGGAGGGAGGGACCAGGGAGGGAAAGTGAAAAGGGGGAGGTAGGGTGGGGAGGGAGAGGGAAACCTAATCTGGTATTGGATGAGAGAAAAGGACTGAAACCCTGAAGGCCAGCAGAAAGAATGGAAACAGGCAACCTTGGGAGGTAGGAGGTTGGGGGATCCTAGAGAATGCACCAGAGACCTGAGAGGTGAGAGACTCTCAGGACTCAAAGGGAGGGACCTTAAATGAAATGCCTGACAGTAGGGAGAGGGAACTTATAGAGCCCATCTCCCGCAGGAAGACAGGGCATCGAATAAGGGAGGAGGTTGCTATCCCACAGTCAAAACTCTGACCCACTATTGTTCCTGTCTGAAAGAACTACAGGGATGGAAACGGAGAGGAGCCTGAGGAAAAGAAGGTCCTGCGACAGGCCCAGAGTGGGATCCAGCTCAAGGGGAGGTCACAAGGCCTGACACTAGTACTGAGGCTATGGAGTGCTCACAAAAAGGGACCTAACATGACTGCACTCCGAAAGACCCAAAAAGCAGCTGAAAGAGTCAGATGCAGATATTTGCACCCAAGCAATGGGCAGAAGCTGCTGACCCCTGTGGTTGAATTAAGGAATGGCTGGAAGAAGCTGAGGAGGAGGGCAACCCTGTAGAAGGACCAGCAGTACCAACTAACCTGGACCACTCAAACACTGAACCACCAAACGGGCAGCATACACCAGCTGATATGAGGCCCCCAAGACATAGACAGCAAAGGACTGTCGAGTGTGTGTTCAATCAGAGATGATACACCTAACTCTCAAGAGACTGGAGGCCCCAGGGAGTTTAGAGGTCTGGTGGGGTGAGGGTTTGGGAGTGGCAAGGAGGTATGGGATGTGGAACAGTCGGAGGGTGGACAGGGGGTGGTAATCGACAAAACCTGAAGTGTAAATAAATAAAAAGGTGAAGAAAGGGTTAGAAAGCATAATTAAGCGATTGGTGAAGGAGAAGAGAGATAGTCAGATCTTCTAGAACTGGAGTTACAGAGTTGTGAGCCATCATATAGGTGCTGGGAATTGAACCCAAGTCCTCTGGAAGAACATCTGGTTCTTTTAACTGTCGAACCATCTGCCCAGCCCTCAAAGGTAACTTTTAACGTTGAGCCTCTCCAAACAAACAAAACAAAACAAAACAAATTATATATTTCCAATATACAAAGGTACAGAGTAAATATTCCAATTCCCAAATGAAGGTGCCAGGTACATAGCAGGGAGAGACTTGAGCAAAGCCAGAAGACATATGCTTTTGCCTTCAGGGGCCTTTCCTTTTACCGTTGGGTTAAATCATAATGCTCCTATTTGAATAGGCAAATCTCTAACAGTTCCCACTACTTGGTTTATAGACACTTTGTTTGAAGATTTAAATTTGCTCACATTCTTTTTTCCATGACTATTTTCATGTCTTTATGTTTCACTTATTTCTCAAAACTCGCAGGAAACAGAGCTAAGAACAGTGAGCAATAACCATTTCACACCCTAAAGGTTTTGCTGTTTTGAAATTTTCTCTGCCAAATAACTTAGTTATTTCAATCCCCCCTCAAATGCTTAGGATATGGGCAGTGCGTGGTCATGTTCTTTGTCATAATATAACATAAATTTCTTCTAGCCCAGTCCCTGATACCTACCTTGTTTTCCTATAAGACCTCTTGAGCTAGGCCTTTATTAATCACATTTTTTAAAAATGTAAATCTGGAATTTGACTTCCCACCAGAATGTTCCATTAGTCATCATTTACAGAACTCTAAGGCTTCACTGTCCCACTGTCCAAAATTCTTCCATATTCCTCCAGAAGTTCAGAAAGCCTTTTAACCACATGATCAGGTGTACCATGACATCCTCAATCTTGGTATCTCTTTTCTGTGTGTGTTATTTTTCTTATCATCATGACAAAATATAACATCTGAAGAGTGGAAGAATTTGTTTTGACTCATGGTTGAATGGATACTATCTATCATGGTGGGTACTTTCATGGAAATTTTTTTTTATTCCTGTTTTTAATATTAGGTGTTTTATTTTCTTGAGGTAGATCTTCCTTCCTTCCTTCCTTCCTTCCTTCTTTCCTTCCTTCCTTTCCTCCTCCCCTCTCTCCCTCCCATCCTCTCTCTCTCTCTTTCTTTCTTTCTTTCTTTCTTTCTTTCTTTCTTTCTTTCTTTCATTTTTCAAGACAGAGTTTCTCTGTGTAGGCCTGGTTGTCTTGGAACTTGCTCTGTAGACCAGGCTGGCCTCAAACTCAGATATCTACTTGCCTCTGCCTCCCAAGTGCTAGAATTAAAGATGTGCGCCCCCACTGTTCAGTGCATGGAAAGTATCTCATGGAAAGTACACTTGAAAGGAATGTGTATTATTTTCCTGTCAGATGAATTGTTAGGTGGTATGTACTCTACTGTGTCTATTTGATCTAATATGTAAAAGTACAACGTTTCTTCATTGTTTTTTCTGTATGATCTATTTTGAAAAGTGTTATGCTGGGCTGGAGAGATGGCTCAGTGGTTAAGAGCACTGTCTGCTCTTTTAGAGGTCCTGAGTTCAATTCCCAAATGGCTCACAATCATCTGTATCTGATGCCCTCTTCTGGTGTGTCTGAAGACAGCCTCAGTGTGTTCATATGCATAAAATAAATAAATAAATTATAAAAGAATCTGATTTAAAAAAAGTGTTATGCTGAGATTTTCTGCATTATCCCTGTAGTATAATTTTTATTAAACCTTAAATCATTTGATATTTGTTTAAGAAACTTCTGAGTCAGATGTTTGGGCTGTATAAATATACAATTATTATTTCTTCATGATAAATCTATCCCTTTATCATTCCTAATTATATTCTTCATCTTTTTTTGATAGTTTTTAAAAGTCTGTTCTTATATTATTAGAGTCATTCATGTTTTCTTGGGTGTCTACTTGTGTGTTTCTTGCTCTAGAAATTCTATTTTTGAGCATTTCATTCATGAATTCAGTGAAATATTATAGCTACTCCACATTTCCCCTGTCCAACTCCATCTACTTCCCTCCTAACACACATTCATCTTAACTTGATGGTATTTATTTTGTAAAAAAAAAAAAGTATCCCAATAAGCTCAGTTAGTGCTGTCCATATATACACATGGGGCATGAGAAGCCTCTAAGTAGTAGCCACATCCTGGAAGGAGAATAATCCTTTCTTCTACACCAACTGTCAACTGTCAATAGCACCTCAGTAAGGAGTCAGGCCCGGAGATCATATACTCTAACTATGCTAGGATTTTGCCTGGCTATGTTTGTACAGGTATTGTTCAGGTGACTACAGTCTCTGTGAGTTCATGTTTGTGATAGCCATGTTACTTCCAGAAGGCACACTACAATATTCTTTTGACTCCTCCAGCTTTTAAATTCTCTCTGCCTTCTCTCATTTGTTCAATAGAGGAAAAAAAAAAAAAACCCGAATTGCAAAAGAGAAAGAAATAATTAAAAACAAAAACCAAAAAACAAGGCAGATGGCTATATAATGTTAGTGGTGAATAATTCAGTTTTGTGTTCAGGCAATGTGAAACTATGTATATGGGTGTTTGTATGTGTGACAGTTTCAGGGACAAAAGCCCTAAACTGGGTATCACTCTGCTGGAAACTGCCATTAAAAAGTCATGTGTTTTTCAAATGCACCATTTCTTTTTTCTAAGAAACCCAATTTAAGTTACTAAGTATGGAACTATATACAAAGGCTGAGGAAATGGGCTCCCTACGTTATGTTTATTACTGATAATCCATTTATATGAGACAATTTGGTCAACATGATGTGGTTTTTAAAAGTGTAAAACATTACCTACTGGCATGACATCAGTAGAGACTTGCTTGCTTTCCAAAGTAAACTAACACATGATAGTTGACAACTTTATATCTAAAAAAAGAACTCAGCTCTGCTTGGGCCACCAGGGCTCCATAGCCAAATAGTGCTGGGAGAAAGCTAGCCTCCCAGGAGTGTGGAAAAGCTCTTGAGAGGGGGTGAGAGGACTACCACTGCGCAGAGGGACTTGCCAGGGATCCTTGGGACACAGGGACTGAGGAATAGCCCAGAGGAAGGAGCCTTCTGGTTTCCATCTGTGGCAGGAGACCTCTCCCTGGGCCACCAGGGCTCCAAAGCCAAATAGTGCTGGGAGAAAGATAGCCTCCCAGGAGTATAGGCAAGCCTGTCTTTTCAGAGGGACTCACCTGGAATACCCAGGACACAGAGATTGAGGAACAGGTTACTGGTTTCTTTCGGTGGCCGGAGAGCAGAACCTGTGACACAGGGCTCCATACTCAAAAAGTGCCATGAGAGAGCTGGTATATCTGGAGTGCCAACACACCTTCAAGCACAAGCAAGACCATCACTTCTTGTCAAATTCGCTGGACCAAGAGGGACCCTTGCAGAGGCATCAGAACACAGGAAACAAGGGACAGCTGGGGATTGGATCCTTCTCGTTTCTGTCTGCACCCCAGAGCTGACCCTGCACCACAGCTGGCCAAACCCAAATTCATCTCAGAGAGAACTGGTCTTCAAGGAGTATTGACACCTAGGCTTGCAGGAAACACAAGCCACAGTCAGAGAAAGTAAGACCAGCTAACACCAGAGATAACCAGATGACAAAAGGCAAGGGCAAGAACACAAGGAACAGAAACCAAGACGACTTGGCATCATCAGAACCCAGCTCTCCCACCACAGCAAGCCCTGGATACCCCAACACACCAGAAAAGCAAGACTCAGACTTAAAACCACATCTCATGACGATGATAGAAGATTTTAAGAAGGAAATAAATAGCTCCCTTAAAGAAATACAAGAGAACACAGGTAAACAACTAGAAGCCCTTAAAGAGGAAACACAAAAATCCCTTAAAGAATTACAGGAGAACACAGTCAAACAGACGAAGGAGATGAACAAAACCATCCAGGAACTAAAAACAGAAATAGAAACAATAAAGAAATCAAAAAGGCAGACAACCCTGGAGTTAGATAACCTAGGAAAAAAATCAGGAGTCATAGATGCAAGCATAACCAATAGAATACAAGAGAAGAGCTAATCTCAGGTGCAGAAGACACCATAGAAAACATGGACACAACAGTCAAAGAAAACGCAAAATGCAAAGAGCTCCTAACCCAAAACATCCAGGATAAAATGAGAAGTCAGAACCTGAGGATAATAGGTATAGAAGAGAATGAAGATTTCCAACTTAAAGGACCAGTAAATATCTTCAACAAAATTATAGAAGAAAACTTCCCTAACCTAAAGAAAGAGTTGAACATAAATATACAAGAAGCCTACAGAACTCCAAACAGATTGGACTAGAAAAGAAATTCCTCCCATCACATTATAGTCAAAACACCAAATACATAAAACAAGGAAAGAATATTAAAAGCAGTAAGGGAAAAAGGTCAAGTAACATATAAAGGCAGACCTATCAGAATTACACCTCCTGTAATGATCCTGGGCAGATCTCATACAGACTCTAAGAGAACACAAATGCCAGCCCAGGCTGCTATACCCAGCAAAACTCTCAATTATTATAGATGGTGAAACCAAAATATTCTATGACAAATCCAAATTTGCACAGTATGTTTCCACAAACCCAGCCCTACAAAGAATAATAGATAGAAAATGCCTACTCAAGGAGGGAAACTACACGCTAGAAAAAGCAAGAAAGTAATTTTTCAACAAACTCAAAAGAAGATAGCTGCACAAACATAAAAATAACATCAAAAATAACAGGAAGCAACAATCACTAATCTTTAATATCTCTTAACATCAATGGACTCAATTCCCCAATAAAAGACATAGACTGACAGACTGGATGCATAAACAGGACCCAGGATTTTGCTGCATTCAGGAAATGCACCTCCATGAAAAAGACAAACACTACCTCAGAGTAAAGGGCTGGAAAAAAATTTTCCAGGCAAATGATCCCAAGAATCAGGCTGGAGTAGAAATTCTAACATAGGATAAAATCGACTTTCAACCAAAAGTCATCAAAAAAGATAAGGAAGTACATTTCATACTCATCAAAGGAAAAATCTACCAAGAAGAACTCTCAATTCTAAACATCTATGCCCCAAATGCAAGGGCTCCGACATTCATAAAGGAAACTTTATTAAAGCTCACAGTATACATTGCATCTCACACAATAGTAGTGGGAGACTTCAACACCCCACTATCATCAATGGACAGATCTTGGAAACATAAACTAAACAGAGACACAGTGAAACTAACAGATGTTATGAACCTAATGGATTTAACAGATATCTATAGAACATTTCATCCTACATCAAAAGAATATACCTTCTTCTCCTCAGCGCCTCATGGTACCTTCTCCAAAATTGATCATATAATGGGTCACAAAACAAACCACAACAGATATAAGAAGATTGAAATAATCCCATGCCTCCTATTAGATCACTACGGAATAAGTCTGGTCTTCAGTGGCAACAACAACAGAAAGCCCACATACACATGGAAGCTGAACAATGCTCTACTCAGTGATAACTTGGTCAATGAAGAAATAAAGAAAGAAATTAAAGACTTCCTAGAATTTAATGAAAATGAAAGTACATATCCAAACCTATGGGACACAATGAAAGCAGTGTTAAGAGAAAAACTCATAGCTCTGAGTGCCTCCAAAAAGAAACTGGAGAGAGCATATACTAGCAGCTTAACAGCACACCTGAAAGCCCTAGAACACAAAGAAGAAAATACACCCAAGAGGAGTAGAAGGCAGGAAATAATCTAAGGGCTGAAATCAACCAAGTAGAAACTAAATTAACTATACAAAGAATCAACAAAACCAGGAGCTGGTTCTTTGAAAAAATCAACAAGATAGATAAACCCTTAGCCAGACTAACCAGAGGGCATAGAGATAGTATGCAAATTAACAAAATTAGAAAAGAAATGGGAGATATAACAACAGATTCTGAGGAAATTAAAAAAAATCATCAGATCCTACTACAAAAGCCTATAGACACACACACACACACACATACACACACACACACACAAAATTGGAGAATCTGATGAAATGGACAAGTTTCTAGACAGATAATAATTACCAAAGTTAAGTCAGGATCAGATAAACCATCTAAACAGTCCCATAAGCCCTAAAGAAAGAGAAGCAGTCATTAAAAGTCTCCCAAACAATAAAAGCCCAGGTTCAGTGCAGAATTTTATCAGACCTTCAAAGAAGACATAATTCCAATACTCTTCAATCTATTCCACAAAATAGAAACAGAAGGAAAACTAACCAAATCATTCTATGAGGCCACAGTTACACTAATACCAAAACCTCACAAAGACCCAACAATAAAAGAAAACTTCCCTTATGAATTTCCCTTATGAATATTTATGCAAAAATACTCAATAAAATTATTGCAAACTGATTCCAAGAAGACATGAAAACGATCATTCAACATGATCAAGTAGGCTTCATCCCAGGGATGAAGGGATGGTTCAATACCCAGAAATCCATCAATGTAATCCACTACATAAACAAGCTAAAAGAAAAAAACCACATTGTCATTTCGTTAGATGCTGAAAAAGCATTTGACAAAATTCAACATCCCTTCATGATAAAAGTCTTGGAAAGATCAGGAATTCAAGGACCATACCTAAACATAGTAAAAGCAATATACAGCAAACCATTGGACAACATCAAACTAAATTGAAAGAAACTCGAAGCAATCCCACTAAAATGAGGGACTAGACAAGGCTGCTCTCTCTCTCTCTCTCTCTCTCTCTCTCTCTTTGTCTATTCAATATAGAACTTGAAGTTCTAGCTAGAGCAATTAGACAACAAAAGGAGGTCAAAGGGATACAAATTGGAAAGGAAGAAATCAAAATATCACTACTTGCAGATGGTATGATGGTATACTTAAGTGACCCGAAAAACTCCACCAGAGATCTGCTACAGCTGATAGACACCTTCAGCAAAGTGGCTGGATATAAAATTAACTCAAGCAAATCAGTAGCCTTCCTATACTCGAAGGATAAACAGGCTGAGAAGGAAATTAGGGAAATGACACCCTTCACAATTGTCACAAACAATATAAAATATCTTGGTGTGATTCTAACTAAACAAGTGAAAGATCTGTATGACAAGAACTTCAAGTCTCTCAAGAAAGAAATTGAAGACCTCAGAAGATGGAAAGATCTCCCACGATCATGACTTGGCAGGATTAATATAGGTAAAATGGCCAACCTGCCGAAAACAATCTACAGATTCAGTGCAATCCCCATCAAAATTCCAACTCAATTCTTCATAGACATAGAAAGAGAAATTCTCAAATTCATATGGAATAACAAAAAACCCAGGATAGCAAAAACTATCCTCAACAATAAAAGGTCTTCTGGGGGAATCAGCTTCCCTGATTCAAGCTGTACTACAGAGCAGTAGTGATAAAAACTGCATGGTATTGGTACAGTGACAGGCAGGTAGATCAATGGAATAGAATTGAAGACTCAGAAATGAACGTACACACTTATGGTCACTTGATCTTTGAGAAAGGAGCTAAAATCATCCAGTGGAAAAAAGACAGCATTTCCGACAAATGGTGCTGTTCCAACCGGCGGTCTACATGTAGAAGATTGTGAATTGATCCATTCCTATCTCCCTGTACAAAGCTCAAGTCCAAGTGGATCAAAGACCTCCGCATAAAACCAGATACACTGAATCTAACAGAAGAGAAAGTGGGGAAAAGTCTTGAACACATGGGCACAGGGGAAAAGTTCCTGAATAGAACACCAATGGCTTATGCTCTAAGATCAAGAATTGACAAATGGGACCTCATGAAATTACAAAGCTTCTGTAAGGCAAAGGACACTGTAAATAGGACAAAATGGCAACCTACAGATTGGGAAAAGATCTTTACCAATCCTATGACCAATAGAGGGTTAATATCCAATATATACAAAGAACTCAAGAAGCTAGACTCCAGAGATCCAAATAACCCTATCAAAAAATGGGGAACAGCTAAACAGAGAATTCTCAACTGAGGAATCTCGAATGGCTGAGAAGCACCTAAAGAAATGTTCAACATCTTTAGTAATTAGGGAAATGCAAATCAAAAGAATCCTGAGATTCTACCTCACACCAATCAGAATGGCTCAGATCAAAATCTCAGGTGACAGCAGATGTTGGTGAGGATGTGGAGAAAGAGGAGCACTCTTCCATTACTGTTGGGAATGCAACCTTTCTGGAAATCAGTTTGGTGGACCCTCAGAAAAATGAACATAGTACTACCTGAGGACCCAGCTATTCTACTCCTGGGCATATACCCAGAAGATGCTCCAACATGTAATAAAGACACATGCTCCACTATGATCACAGCAGCCATATTTATAATAGCCAGAAACTGGAAACAATCTAGACGTCCCTCAATAGAGAAATGGATGCAGGAAATGTGGTATAGTTACACAATGGAATACTACTCAGCTATTAAAATCAATAACTTCATGAAATTCACAGGCAAATGGATGGAACTTGAAAATATCAACCTGAGGGTGGTAATGCAGTCACAAAAAATGAACATGGTATGTACTCACTGATAAGTGGTTATTAGCCCAAAAGTTCGGAATACCCAAGAGTCATTTCACAGCAACCACTGGGCTGAGTGTGAAGTCCCAGATGGAGGAGTTGGAGAAGGGACTGAAGGAGCTGAGGGAGTTGGCAGCCCCATGGGGAGGGAGCAACAGTGTCCATTGGCCTAACCTCCCGATGCTCCTGGAGACTGGAGCACCAACCAAAGAATACACATGGAGGGACCCCTGGTGCTGGCCACATATGTGGCAGAGAATGGTCTTGTTAGTCATCAGGGGGAGGAGAGGCCCTTGGACCTGAGTGTGTTAGATGCCCCAGTACAGGAGAATGCTGAGGAGGGAAGATGGGAGTGGGCGAGTGGGTGGGGGAATACCCTCATAGAGGTAGGGGGAGGGGGAGGGAATAGGGAGCTTCCAAAGGAGAGATTTGGAAAGGGGAAAACATTTGAAATGTAAATAAAGTATCAGAAAATAAATTAAAAAATTAAAAAAACAAAACAAAAAGAGAACTCACATTCATATGCTATTAACAAGGATGAAACAAAAGTAACCAAAGTAACCATCATAAAAAAAAATCAAAATGTTAGCTTTGTGTGTGTGTGTGTGTGTGTGTGTGTGTGTGTTTCTGTGAAACTTGGATGATTTGTTAATAATTGTTTCAGTTCAAAGGACATTTTTGTGTTGTAGTGAAAAAAGTTTAACTCCTTCTCCACCAAGAAATTAAATTAAAAAAAACAAACAAACAAGAAAAAGTATTCATTTAGAGCAAAATAAAAGCCTTAGCTTTTCTTAAACCTTCCCTATGCTGGAGCCCTCAAGACTCATTTGTATTTATTCATTTATTTAGTTGTTTAATTAATTTTAACATTTAATACATACAGCATGTATTTACAAGCTATGACTTCCACACCAGTAAAAACAAACACACTATTATTTTGTCCTTGACTTTTGGTGCAACTTATATACAACCATTACATCAGTTAGTCTGTACTCTTAAAAATAATAAATCAACAATATGTACAATCAAAGTTACAACCAAATGTAAATGAACCCGTTGGTACAGTATTACTGCAACCCAGTGGCCCAGCTGAGGTCCTCCAGGCCCTGAGTTTTTCTTTATGACTGATCAGAGCACAAGAGAGGCCCCTCTCGTCTTCACTCCAGATGGAGCCTCTTCAGTTCCAAGACTTAAAGTGCAAACGATGTCGCTTATACAGCTACAATACAAGAGCAGACTTTAAAGTGAGAGAAAACATTTCACCCCCTATACAACAATTATAATAAATATAGATTTAATTCCAAGTGCATATGTTATTCAATCAACATTAGGGGGAATCGGGGGTCCAGAACTTTTAGGCTAAGCCCTCTCTATACCACATTTCCCTCCC
>JADRCH010000027.1:18737783-18823497 GCA_019843965.1 Rhynchomys soricoides
ACACACACACACACACACACACACACACACACACACACACACACACAGAGTCCTGGATGATAACAGACACCTGGAAGGTTATTGTAGCCTTAACAGATCAGTGGCAAGTACTGGATTCCTTGACACAGCTGTTTTCTGTCTCATGCTGAGTGAGAATTGTTGTTTCTTCATTAACACCTATGGGTTGGTGGGAGAAAATATGAGTAAGAACAAGACCAGTGTCTCTTCACTGGAACAAAGTAGGAGAATTAAGGATGGCTCTGGGGTCTGTTCCACCAAATTCTTTTTTGACTGATATGTCTATGGCTTGCCCTCCTCTCGGCACTAGGAAGCCCTTTTTGATTTTGATTTTGTATTTCTAGTCCCTGTGCATACCTTTCAACTAAGCTTGTTTCTTCTTGCTTCCAAGTTATGAAATGGGTACCTTTTTAAAAAAATTTCTGAGACAAAATACTGCCAAAATATATTTAAAGGAGAGAAGGTTGATTTGGGCACAACTTTTAGGGACAGGGAGTCCATTATAGTTCGGAAGATTTGGAAGTCTTTGGTAGTTTTATCCATAGCAATGAAAGCTTGACGTGAAAAGTCTTCACATTTTGACATCTCAAGCAACAGAGAGTTTTTAAAATCTATTTTGAAAATTAAACATGATAGATGTAGAAAAAAATCTCTTAATGAAGACCTCTGTGAAAGGAAATTGTGACAAGTTCCTGATTAGACAGAAACCATTCCATCTCCAAAGGAGAATATGCAGCATAATTGTGGCCTCATAGAATGAATTGGGTAGTGTTCCTTCTGTTTCTATTTTGTGGAATAGACTGAAGAGTATTGGGATTAGGTCTTCTTTGAAGGTCTGATAGAATTCTGCACTGAACCCATCTGGTCCTGGGCTTTTTTTTGGTTGGGAGACTTTTAATGACTGCTTTTATTTCTTTAGGGGTTATGATACTATTTAGATGGTTTATCTGATCCTGACTTAACTTTGGTATTTGGTATCTATCTAGAAAATTGTCCATTTCATTCAGATTTTCCAATTTTATTGAGTACAGGTTTTTGTAGTAGGATCTGATGATATTTTTGAATTTCCTCAGAATCTGTTGTTATATTTCCCTTTTCATTTCTAATTTTATTAATTTGGATACTGGCTCTGTGCCCTCTGGTTAGTCTGGCTAAGGGTTTATCTATCTTGTTGATTGTCTCAAAGAACCAGCACCTGGTTTTGTTGATTCTTTGTATAGTTCTTTTTGTTTCTACTTGGTTGATTTCAACCCTGAGTTTGATTATTTCCTGCCTTCTACTCCTCTTGGGTGTATTTTCTTCTTTTTGTTCTAGGGCTTTCAGGTGTGCTGTTAAGCTGCTAGTGTATGCTCTCTCCAGTTTCCTTTTGGAGGCACTCGGAGCTGAGTTTTCCTCTTAGTACTGCTTTCATTGTGTCCTATGAGTTTGGGTATGTTGTGCCTTCATTAAATTCTAAAGTCTTTAATTTTTTTATTTCTTCCTGGACCAAGTTATCATTGAGTAAGGCATTGTTCAGCTTCCATGTGTATGTGGGCTTTCTGTTGTTTTTGTTGTTATTGAAGACCAGCCTTAGTCCGTGGTGATCTGATAGGGTACATGGGATTTAAATTTTCTTATATCTGTTGAGGCCTGTTTTGTGACTGATTATATGGTCAGCTTTGGAGTAGGTACCATGAGATACTGAGAAGAAGTATTTTTGTTTTAGGATGAAATATAATATAGATATCTGTTAAATCCATTTGGTCCATAACTTCCATTAGTTTCACTGTTTCTCTGTTTAGTTTATGTTTCCATGATCTGTCCATTAATGAGAGTGGGGTGCTGAAGTCTCCCCCTATTATTGTGTGAGGTGCAATGTGTACTTTGAGCTTTAATGAGTTTCTTTTATGAATGTGGGTGCCCTCGTATTTGGAGCATAGATGTTCAGAATTGAGAGTTCTTTTTGGTAGATTTTTCCTTTGATGAATATGAAGTGTCCTTTCTTATCCTTTTTGTTAACTTTTGGTTGAAAATTTCTACTCCTATCATTTTTAATGTCCCAAATAGATTTTAAAAACTGGTTGAGTGAATATTACTTTTAGCTTTAGAAGATATCATGTATATTTAAGGGGCATTTAACTATTATAAATTATTTTTGTGACTTAAAAAATTGTCAATACTGAGTTGTGTATTTTAAAATGCATTTTATTAGTTTAATAAAGAAAACAAGAAAATGAAAAAAAGGAATAAAAATGTCTTCTTTTTGGCAAATGAGAAGCTAAAAAGCCACAGGTGGCCCTTACACAGTACATAAAGGTTTTTTGAAGTGGATCATATACTCAAAAATCAGAGGTGAGATAATAACATTTCTGAAATAAACAATCCATATTTACAATTATAATTTGAAAACATCAGTCTGTTCTTTAACATTCTCCACTTTAAAAAGCAAAGTCAAATTTTCCTCTCTCCAAAGAGAGACCAAAATCATTACTTTGTTTTTTATGAATGAAGTAAGTTCTATATTACATGTTCTTAATGACAGATTTCTCATTCAATAACTAAACAAACAAACAAAAAACAAACAAGAAACAGAGAGTTTAAGCTGGAGTATAAAGTAAATCAGAAGCTCGACCCCGGCCTTCGTGAGGTGGTCTACATCTTCAATAGAAGCCAGTTTCAAGCATTTTATAACCTCCCAAGACTGCAACCAGCTGGGAACAAACTATTCAAATACACAAACCTGCGGGGAACATTTCACATTTAATCTGTAGGAACAATTAAACACTAACTGCTTCTATTAAAGATGTACCAAACAGTTTCCCGGGACCGATCTACTGGCTTGTTATACTTAGCATCAGATGCAACCAGACAAGGTTTCCCAGGTTTTCACACCTGGCCAGTGGGCAGTAGTGAGAGAGTAAGGTTTCTTGATCCTGCTTCCTGACAGGTGACAGAGCCCTGGACACTGGAGGCAAAAGCACCTCATTCAGCAAGAAGTATTGATTTATAGAACCAAGTTATCATGTCGCCTTGTGTCTGTTTCAATGTCCTGAGTTTTAGAGAAGAAAGCTTAGAGTATGTAGGTAGAAAGACAGAAATCAATAGGAGGGTGTCCAATATGATACCACCAATGGAGAATTACATACCTGGCCTCATGTGTTTAGTCAAAATAAATATTGTGTACAATCATCTTCAGCCTATGACTATTACGTATATATGAAAAAATACATTAAAGTTTAGGTTTGGGTTTCATCCAAGATATCTCACTGTATGTATGTAAATACTAAAAAAACCTACTATAATATAAAGTAAAATCTAGAAACCTAAACATTTTAGATATAAAAATATATGATATAAATTATCATGTCATAAAATCCTATAAAAGTGTATCAGGAGTTGGAAAAATGGAAAATAGTTGTAAATAATCAGAAAAATCAGAATCAGAAAGCAGGATTTAATGACCTGGGATCTAATGGATATTAGACCTTGCCTTTGATGTTAGTAGTCCAAATTTGGTTGTATAGATTATGTCTAAAGGGATTCGTAAGGCAAACTGTAGAGAGAATAACAGAGCCTAAATCAACTCAGGAAGGGTAGTCACAGTGTATCAGTAGAAACAAGGCCATAATAAGGAACTGACATCAGGGCAGACATAGGTGTGAGAAATCATGGATGGGCAGGGACCTAGAGACACCAGCCCATAGGCTTTGGGTGTCAAAGATTATGGAAAATCCACAGCTTCATTTCTAGGTGAGAGAGTAAGGCACTTGAGGAACTCGCTACTATGATTAGGCCTATGGCAAGTTTTCTATCATTCCCTAAATTTTCTAGTACTAGGAATATGGAAGGAGGGGACCTGAGAGGGGGAGCAATCTCTACTTCCTCTGTAAGTATATTCTGTTGAGTCTCAGTGGTCATCGGAGTTACAATGGATTACAAACATCGATGGTATCAGACTCGAAGATTTCTTGAGCATAGCTGGGTTTGGTCAAACACTTTAGTTCTGTTCTTTGGTTCCAGGCTCCATGTCCCTATCCCATCCCATCCAATTCTTTACTTTGGCACTTTTTGGATTCCTTTTCCCCAGAGCTTTAAACTTTGCTCTAAACCCTAAAGCTAGCTGAATCATTTGTTTGGACTTTCGATAGAGTCCTGTCCCATGGTCCTACCTGTATTGGAATTCACTATGTAGAACAGATTAGCTTTTGATTTTCACCCACCCCACTTTCTTTGCTTCCTGAGTATACTGGGGTTATAGTTGTGTGCCAACTGGTTCAAGATGGGCTTTAAAATGGAACAGATCACTTGAAGGCACACCTGGCTTGATCCCAATTGGTTTATCTTCCTCGCCTGAATTACTGACCTAAGCCTTTTAGGAATTAATTAGTGGAAGAGAAGTTGTTCTGATGTTTGGAGCCAAAGGATGAGACAGATTTGCTTGCCCTGAGGTAAGAGGAAGTAAACTTATCTGCAGAGTGTACTGATCCCTGTGTCTACTTCATGAGGTATTAGGATGTCTGTAACAATGTATTTTCTGCCATTCAATAGCATTTATTAAGTATAAAGTGCTACTAGATGCAACTTGCAGGACACTGGCTACCCTGCAACTGTATTTACAATTAAACTTGCATCTTTTGAAAGATTTTGTTTGTTTGTTTTACACTCACCGAAACTTCCTCTATACCTGTTTTTATTTTTTAACATATTTTATTTTGGTGTGCTTATTTTTAAAGCAAAGGACTAGATATTATAAAGCTCTTCTCTCTGCCTCATGTTCTTCCAACAGCCTAAACATAACAGCATCCAGTAAAATCCCTGGATCTTTTTGCAGCCAACTACCCCATTCTGATCAAAGTTTCTTCCTTCTCTGTGTTCTTCTGCTTGGTGAGTTTCAGGGATACTTCCCAACCATTGCCTAGTTAGATTCTCACCTGTTGATCACATGCTGCTCTCCCTTTACTTCTGTCTCAGGTCAGAACACCTGGAGGAGGCTCCTGCCTTGCACTCTTCCTGCTGAGAAAGAAACAAAAACAAAAATAAGGACTTGCCTAGCTTTCTCTCCCATAAGAAACAGGGTAATTCGATGTTTATGTAGTCATGTGCAGAGAGAAGTATGGATTTTGAAACATCCTTAGAATGGCATTTTGAGGTTGAAGTTGTGGCTCATCTTCCTTTTTGTATAGCATCTGCTGTATACTTATGATTTATTCTAGAATGACTGTGCTGCTTATTGATCATAGCTTATATCTTATACATGTAAAAATATGTTAATAGCCAAAGCATATTGGTTTGGCTTTTCTGCTGAGGAGCAATGCTAATGATTGCTTTTATGATTTTTGTTCACTGGTCTCTGTTTCCTTTTGTGAAATAGAAGCACAATCAGACTGTAATAGTCCTGTCTGTCTGTCTGTCTGTCTTTTGACCAAGTACTCTCCAAGAAACAATTCAGGGATAAAGCACTTATTTTATTTATAATTTGGGATATAGTCTATTATGGTAGGAAGGTCTTGTGACTGTTACAATCATATTGTATTCAGAGTCAGGAGAAAGTGAGGAATGTGACCTAAGCTGATTTTCTCTCTCTCTTTTTAAATTCAATCAAGTATCACACCTGCCCACCTTCAGGATGAGTCTTTCCATTGCATTTAACCCAATCTAGCAACTACCTCATCATATGACCAGAGGTTTATCTCCCAGATGTTTCTAGAAACTGTCATGGTTACAATAAATATTAGCCATCACAAACCTACCCTTTATCAACTTAACACTTTTAAGCCCTAACCTTCCTCCTCTTGTCTCCATAAGTACTTTATTTACCAATGCAAAGATACATTCAACATAACATTTGAAGACCACTCCCTTCCCCAGCTTTTAACAATACTGTACAAAAGCTCATAGGTTTGAACAAAACTCAAGATTCAAAGTCTCTTATGAGGATCAAGCAATCTTTTAGCTGTGAGCCCAAATATTTCAGAAAACAAGTTAAAACACTACAACACAGAGTAAATATTCCCATTCTAAAAGGAAGGAATATGCCCATAGCAAGGGAATATTGAACCAAAGCAAGACCAAAATACAGTTGGAAATCACCAAATCTCACAGCTCTGTCTATTTGTGGCTTATGATGGAATCATCTGGACTCTAATGGCTTAGATCAGCCCATTTTCCTAGCTCTGCCCCTTGCTTTACCTATAGCCTTTCTTTGCATGGCTTAAGCCAATGCCCATATGTTTACTCTATGGTATTCCCATGGTCTTCGAATCTCTGATATTCCAGTATGTCCATTCTATCTAACACAGCCTTTCTCTACACAATTACACACAGTGGAATCTCAGGTAAATTTTGTAGTGATTCTACTCTGGCTTACACTCCTTGGTTTTAGAGGTCTTTAAGAACTTGGCACAAACCTCCACACTGTATCTTTCATGCTTGTAAAACCAAGTACTACTGACTGCTTGATATAAATAGCCTGGCATCCATGATCACAATAGTATCAGTCTTTGGTAGTGATCCTGGGAATACACTTCCCTAAGTGGTTATTTTTGAGCAGGGAATCCCATAGGCATAATTTTCAAATTGACTTGTTTCCTTTAAAATGCATTCTGTTGTTTCAAGATAGAACTTTTTTTTTAAAAAAAGATTTATTTATTTTATGTATATGAGTACTCTATCTGCATGTATACCTGTGTGCCAGAAGAGGTAATCAGATCCCATTATAGATGGTTGTGAGCCACCATGTGGTTGCTGGGAATTGAACTCAGGACCTCTGTAAGAGCAGTCAGTGCTCTTAACCTCTGAGCCATCTCTCCAGCCCCAAGGTAGAACTTTTAATGGGTGTGAGATCTTCAAAGCACCTTTTCTAATTTTTTTCAATGCAGAACAAGGTGATTCTTTTAATCTCTTCAAAACCTACAGCTCTTGTTTTTTTCAATATTTACTTTGTAACTTTAAACTCTCTGCTTTTCTATTCAAATGAGATGTTTAGTAATCTTTCTGGTCTCCTTTTTTTCCCTCTTCTCTCTGAGGCCCATAAACATATAAGCACTAGCTATGACAGATCCTGGATATTACCTCGTTTAGAAATTTCAAAGGCAAACAAAATAATCCATTACTTTTAACTCAGCCACACTCAAGTTCTCAGGCCATGTGCAGAATGCTGTCATAGTCTTTACCAGAGTACAGTAAAAAGGTTTCTAGTCAAGTCCCTGATTGAGTCCTGTTTATCGTCTGAAACCCTATGACCTGCATCTTTCTTACTATGCCTATCTTCTTGGATGGACTAGAATGGACCACTAAGCTCTGCTTACACTATACTAGAACACCACTATATATCATATATACCATATATCAAAGCAACAGTGCCCTAATCCTTGGTGCTCATTTTATGTATTAGTTACTTTAATTATTTCTCTGATAAAACCTCTGACACGCGCAACTTGAGAATGATGACTTTTGCTTTACACTTTGAGGGTAGAGTCCATTGTGGGGGAGGCATGGCAGTAGGGGCATGAGGATCCTGAGATACTGGATCTACTCGAGCAAAGCAGAATCATGGAAGCTGCTGTTCAGGCTGTTCTCTACCCAGTCTTCAACTCTGATTCACTAAATGGTGCCACTCACATCTAGTGTGGGCCATTCCACCTCTGTTAGCCCACTCTAGAAATTCCCTCAAGAACAAGCCCAGAGATTTCTCTACTAGGTGACTCAAGATATTGTAATTTGGACAGTCTGGATTATACCATGTCTGTGTTTGGTTAGGCTAATATAAAAACACCCAACATTATAAAAAATGTCTTGATTACATATCAAAAATACTTTGCTACTATTTGTATTAAATGTTCTTTATTTGAATTTACTTATTCTATCAATCCACTTAAAAAGAACTTTTTTTTTTTAAATAAGTTACATCTTAAAGAACAGAAGACCATTTCAATGGGGTCGAAGGACGATAACTTAAAGCCTAACCTTGAAGAGGTTCCCTCTCAAACTTGCCCAGAAGCCAAACAATCCATACAAATGTTGAGTCAGTCTCATGTGTTGAGCATGTCCTGATCCATTATGTCTTTCTCATACAGGTTGCCCCAGAGGCTCACAAAGTTTGGTTTTGACAATCATGGCTAGGGCTCAGCCTCATCAGATCTGTTCTCCTGTGGCATACATTTCCTGAAGTTGTTAATTTTCATCAAAACAAATTCTTAATGGATTAAGTACAATGGTTAACTTTTAAAACATTCCTGAGGAAGCTTTACTTTTCTAAAATAAGTTTTATTATTTAACTATATTTATTTATTTTTAAAAATAGTTTTTTTTACATAATATATTCTGATTGCACTTTTCCTCCTTCCAACTCCTCCCAGATCTTTCTCACATACCTAGCTTCATACCCTTTCTGTTTTTCTTTCTTTAAAAAGCAGAAGAGCAAAAAAACCTTTAAAGTAACAACAACAACAAAAAAACAAGAAACACACACCCACACAAAAACAAAACAAAACAAAACAAAAATCCCCAGAAACCACTAAAACCGAAACCAAAATATACAAGCAAAAGACCAATAATATAAAAAATGTCCAAAGTAATTTGAGACTTAAAGTCTACAAAAAAGTATGGAATTTGTTTAGTGTTGGCCATCTATTGCTGGGCATGGGGCCTACCCTGAAGTATGTTTAATATACCTAGTGAGACTCCATGGAGAAAACAAAGCTTTCCTTTGCTAGTGTTAATTGGAGATAGCTTCTCAGTTAGGGGTGGGAACCTATTTTTACTCCCCCCTCTTAGTACTTGGACCCTATCTGGCTTGAACATGTACAGGCCTAATGCATGATGCCGTTGTCTTTATGAATATCTTTGTGTTCATCTGTCCTGTTGCGTCTGGAAGATCCTATTTCCTTGGAGTCATCCATCCCCTCTGGCTCTTACAATCTTTCTATTTCCTCTTACGCATAGCTCCCTGACCCTTGAGGGGAGGAATTTTTGATGGCGACATCTCATTTAAGACTGAGTGTTCCACTCAGCCAGTCCCACAACACACAGAGGAAGCTCCACTCCTAGGTACTCTAATACGCCCAGGATCCTGGGATCCCAGAATCCCAGGAGCTTGGTCACAACAGGATCTCAGGATCCCAGGATCCCAGAATCACAGGATTCCAGAGACAGCTGGTCTCTGAGGAGTTCTGACACAACCAGGATCACAGGAAGGACAGACTCCAGTCAGACAAAGGGAGGGCAGGTAGCACTAGAGATAACCAGATGGCAGGAGGCAAGTGCAAGAACATAAGCAACAGAAACCAAGGTTACCTGGTATCATCAGAACCTAATTCTTCCACCATAGCAAGTTCTGGATATACCATCACACTGGAAAAGCAAGATTCAGACCTAAAATCACTCCTCATGATAGTGATAGAGGACTTTAAAAAGGACATAAAAACTCCTTTAAAGAAATACAGGAGAACACAGGCAAAAAGCTAGAAGCTTTTAAAGAGGAAACACAAAAATCCCTTAAAGAATTACAGGAAAACACAACCAAGCAGGTGAAGGAATTGAACAAAACCTTCCAGTATCTAAAAATGGAAACAGAAACAATAAAGAAATCACAAAGGGAGACAACCCGGGAGTTAGAAAACCTAGGAAAGCCATCAGGAGTCATAAATGCAAGAATCACCAACAACATACAAGAGATAGAAGAGAGAATCTCAGGTATGGAAGATACCATAGAAAACATTAACACAACAGTCAAAGAAAATGCAAAATTCAAAAATCTCCTAACACAAAACATCCAGGAAATCCAGGACACAATGAGAAGACCAAACCTAAGGATAATAGGTATAGAAGAGAGTGAAGATTCCCAACTTAAAGGGCCAGTAAATATTTTCAACAAAATTATAGAAGAAAACTTTCCTAACTTAAAGAAAGAGATGCCCATGAACATACAAAAAACCTACGGAACTCCAAATAGACTGAATTGGAAAAGAAATTCCTCCTGTCACATAATAATTAAAAAACCAAATGCACTAAACAAAGAAAGAATATTAAAAGCAGTAAGGGAAAAAAGTCAAGTAGCATATAAAGGCAGACCTATCAGAATTACACCAGACTTCTCACCAGAGACTATGAAAGCTAGAAGATCTTGGGCAGATCTCATACAGACCCTAGGAGAACACAAATGCCAGCCCAGGCTACCATACCCAGCAAAACCCTCAATTACCATAGACAGAGACAAAACTAAATTTACCTATTATCTTTCCACAAATCCAGCCCTAAAATGTATATTATACGGGAAACACCAACACAAGGAAGGAAACTATACCATAGAAAAAGCAAGAAAGTAATCTTAATTCCACAAACCCAAATGAAGATAGCCACACAAACATAATACCATCTCTAACAACAAAAATAATAGGAAATAACAATCACTTTTTCTTAACATCTCTTAATATCAATGGACTCAATTCCTCAATAAAAAGACAGAATAACAGACTGGATACGTAAACAGGACCCAGCATTTTGCTGCATACAGGAAATGTACCTCAGTGACAAAGACAGACACTACCTCAGAGTAAATGGCCGGAAAACAATTTTCCAAGCAAATGGTCCCAAGAAACAAGCTGGAGTAGCCATTCTAATATAGAATAAAATCAACTTTCAACCAAAGTTTTCAAAAAAGATGAGTAAGGACACTTCATACTGGTCAAATAGAAATATGTAAGGGGTAACTTCAGCAAGTGTTATAGGTATCTGATGAATCTAAGTGTAATGGCCTTGGGTAACACAAAGGAATATTGCTCTTTGCTCAAAGTAAAACTAACAGCTTCAAGGGAGAACGTCAGAGGTATTTGAATTTTATGTTCACATTAGGGAGGTGAGTCCTGTATATTTTAGAATTCTAGTATTTAATTTCCCTGCATTTAGTCAGGACTTATCAACTTATTTCTAGTTGAGTGTGACAGTAGTAAGGTTTTCAAAGCCTACTGAAACAAATAACATTAAATGTGTGATTTATGAGATTAGATTGTTTACAATTTTGATTGAAGTCAACTTTTCTTTGTCATTTCAAAGGAGAATAAATGAATGTCCTATAAAACTGTAAGAATTGATCTGTCAGAAATAATTTCCAATTGCATAATGTTTTTACAAAGTGATTTAATTTATTTTAATCATATTTATAATATGAAAGTATAAGATAGTATTAACTTCTAAAGTTTTAGCCAAAAAATAACATTTTAATAATGATAGAAATGTCTACAAATAATTTCATAGTTTATAATTCTGAATTTAATTTTGACATGTTTCTCATAATTCACCATTGTATATAGTACTGTGATAGATATCCCACAGTACATACATAATTTTTTTCAACATATATTCCTAGAAATAAGTTTACTAGATAAAATTTCATGCACAATTTATACTTGGTACTTGTTGGGAAACTGTTCATTAGAAGTACTGTACTGATTTGTACGGCTATATAGAACATTTCTCTAAAATTCTCTAACAATTAAATTTTATTATTAAAAAAAAACCTGAGTCTTTCAAAATCTCTTATTCTCAACATATATGCCAATTGTACGTCTTCCCATCTACTGCAAGAAGAAGCTTCTCTGCTGAAGGTTGAGCAAGGCAGGGATCCTCTACCAGATGTGTAATTGGTAAAGATCTTTTCCCATTCTGTTTCCTGCCACTTTGTGAGAATGATAGTGTCCTTTGTCATACAGAAGAGGAAGTTTTACTTTTCATTCGTGGTACTGTCTTATATATAGATGATGGTGGGGACAAGGGGTACTCTTACTAACAATATAATGATTTATTGTTTTATTAGATTTATTATTATTATTTATTAGATTTATTCAGCACTTTCTATGTGTCAGATATAAGAGAGGATAAATAAGTATTTTTTTATACCCATTTTAGGTTCTACATCTAGGGAATGAATTGAAAGAAGACGGATTAATAGAAGAAAAACAGGTAAGGTGACCTACATCTCTGGCCAACTCCAGAGTTTTGATCTTTTATTGTATATATTTTAGAATTAGGCAGCCTAGTCAGGAGAATAGCTAAGTTATTCCATGTTTGTGAGTTGTCTGCTTTATCTGTATATTTAGCAAAAAGCATAATAAAAACACTTTAGAAGAACTTGGGTCTTAAGCAAGAATTTGAAGTACAGCCTGTGAAACAAATCATAGGGTTTTAATTGCATTATTGTCCTGCTTTATCAACTAGAAAAGCTAAGTCTATATTCCATAAAGCAAAAATAATCTTTCACTTTATCTTCTGAACAGGAAACAGACTTGTGTTTCACTGGAGATTTTCCTAGGCATGAAGGTTTCAACAGGAGGAAAGGTAGTGAGATGCTACTCTCTGGTCACAAATGCTATCCAGTTTCAATCAAACCATCTTAACAGTAGTTCTACTAGATGCTCACTGTGAATATCTAGTAGAATTGCAGGTATAAAAGCTAATTACATAGTGTTTCATGCTATCTACATGCTGCAATTACTATCAAAAGGATTAGTTAATATGGCATGGGCTTGGGTTGTGCGAGTTTTGTGATTTATTCAGAAAACAATAGAGTTAAAAGGAGAGTCATGTGTCTGAAAGCTTACTAAATTGAGAAAAGTAGTTACCAGTCAGACTCCATAGGAAAGGAGAGAAACAGGAAATGTTTGCTTCCCCTTAAATGGTGGGAGAACTGAAGAAAGGGGGAAAGAGGTGGTTTGTGAGTTTGGAAGAATCAGTTCACTTTGTGATGTCATCTGCTTCTAGAGCCTTGGAGTTTGCTGTGAAATTCAATCTATAAGGTCATCTGTAGGTCTGGCCTTCCCCTTGCCTTGTTCTAGGAGTGCTGGAGTAGATTTATGTTGGCCATGGTTCACATGAATTAAGAAGTGCTTCTTTTGTTAAGACGGAGACATAGATGGTAGGCAGGTGTTTATAAGTTTCCAGCAAGGTAACAGTATGCATGCTTCTTGATATTCACTTGTTTTGTTGTTGTTGTTGTTGTTGTTGTTGCTGTTGTTTTTTTTTTTAAGTGAAAGTGATGAAAGAATTGTCACTCAATGGAAGGTATATTTTTCTCACTGATGCTATGCTCCTACTGTGTTACAGTTCTTGTAACTTGCAAGTGGTAGTGTCCAGTTATCCATTTAAGCCCCTTTAAAATCCATTTAATGCAGGAATTTAAGATTCAAAGATGCTGTTGATTAACAACTCTCTTTAAATCTATATTAGAAAATTTTTATTTATGCCTCATAATTGAAATGTAGAATTTTAAATGGACCAATGTAATCAATCCCCTAGAATATTTGAGTCCAAATAACTGAGTTTCAAAGCTTATTTCTATATTTAGATATTATGTTCTGTTTGTTACAATTCTTGGTATTGTTATAGGACAGAAAACTAATATGAGTACCACAGATGATTTTGGAACAAGTGGTTTATACATGGCAAAAATGAGTCCTTCAGACAAATTCAGTACATAAAGAATGTCAAAGTGAGGAATGATCTCAATTTCTAAAATCTTTCACTGTCACAATGTCAGCATGATTATCTGAATTTATATTTATTCCATCTATCAAACATCCAAGCAACAAAGAGTAGGAATTGCCAAGGAGAGAAGGTAAGTTTATAAAATCAAGTAGTGTGTCTTTAGGGCACTCTGAGACTTTGGGATTCTCTCATGTGGTTATATTGAAAGAATTTGGTCCCAGTGTGAATGCTAGGGTAGAACCAATTGCCTTTCATGCCTTAGCCTACCATGGTTTGAAACATCATAGCAATTTTATGTCCATGTGTGATTGGAATGTCAGAAGAGGTTAGAAATGCATAGGTTTCTAGGTACTAATACTAGCATGACAGACTCTAAAAGTACAGATAAGATAGAACCAGAGGAGAGGGTTCCTTTTCAGCAAGTGAGCAGGCTCCAGCAACAGTTTTGCTTTAATTGTCCATACAGTACAGGCAGAGCTCTGGGAGGCTGATGTAGTAAAAGCATCTCGCCTTTTGGCGACTCTGTGTCTCCAAATGTTACCTGTAACAACTTGTGGAGTAAACAGTCTATCTCAGGCAATGGTAACTCATTTTGTTAGAACCAAAGCAAAAGAAAGAAGCTTTATCTTGTCTCTGAAATTCTGTATCTGTGGATCACGATAACTTGAACTGACAGGTAAACAGGAGCAAGGCAAAACATTGCTCAGTATTTTTTCACATACACAGAAAACTTTATAGGAAAAAAAAGTAAAGCAGTGATTTGCAACCTTCCTAATGCTAAACCCTTTAATTCAGTTTCTCACATTGTGGGGACCTGCAACCATGAAATTATTTTTGTTGCTACTTAATAATTATAAGTTTGCTACTACTGTGAATTGTAATGTTTTTTGTTTTTTTTTTGAGATAGAGTTTTGCTAAAATGGTTGAGAAACACTGCTCTAAAAAAATATCTACAACCAAGGTCCTAATAGACTTTTAAAGAAAGATTAATTGTGAAGAACAAATGAAACCAGTGAAAATTTCTGGAGGAAGGAATGTGTGGCATATGACCAGAAGACATATGTAGAAACTAGTTGACAATATAGGACATGAAGTACATTTGTCAGCACTGATTCACTTTAACAGCCACCCAGTCTCCAGTGATGAGACATGTTTTTAGTACAAAGAGAATATCTTCCTCTTTATGATGGATATTTTGCTCTGGAATAGATCAGAAAGCCCTTCTCACATGCATTTGATCAATTCTCATTAGCTTAAAATAGGGTGCTATATTATGAATTTCTTTATAGCCATTACCCCAAGAGGTTTATATGCATTTTTATAATATGACAAGGGAACTATATGTATAGATTAAATGTAATCCATAAATATAGTTCTTTAAAATCCATATATATTACATATACATATATATAATATAATATGTATCCATATATTATATGGATAATCCATGTGTATGTGGATTATAAAGAACTATATGTATAGGTTTATATATTATATATAATATATTATATATGGATTGTATATATATCTTGGTTTTTATATAGTTTATGTATTTATATATTTTATATATTACTTAGTGTATATATATATATATATATTTAAAGCATTTATTTATTTGTTTTATGTATATGAGTACACTGTTGTCTCATATACACCAGAAGAGGTCATCAGATCTCATTTCAGATGGTTCTGGGAATTGAACTCAGGACCTCTGGAAGAGCAGTTAGTGCTCTTAACTGCTGAGCCATCTCTCCAGTCCCCAGTATATATATATATTTGTTTTTTCAAGATAGGGTTTCTCTGTGTGTAGCCTTGGCTGTCTTGGAACTTGTTCTGTGAACAAGGCTGGCCTTGAACTCACAGAGATCTGCCTACCTCTGGCTCCCAAGTGCTGAGATTAAAGGTGTGTGCCACCACTGCTCAGCTGTATAATCCATATTTTGTAGTTAAAGATGTAAGGGAAAACATCTATAAAATGCAGCAAAGTTATGAAGTCTGGGTAAGCTGACTTTGAGAATTGAGTCCAAGTGTATGCCTCTTGGTTCTACCTAAAGAATTCAACTGCCTAGTACAATACAGGCATTATAGACATTAGCTAAGGAATGCCCACATAAGATTTCTTTTCTGGTTGTTAAAGAGATTAAGTTGAAGACAGTAAATAACCTGCCAGTGAACAATTAATTAGAGTGGCTTTTTTTTAGGATTCAAATTCAAATGTTTCAGGTTCCAAAAATATTGTCTATCAAATGGTTTATATGATTTGATATATCAAGCTGGTTTATACTGAATATACATATACATTCACTTGTACCCAGTATAAACAAATTAATATATAACTATGACATCGTTGTTCATAAATTGTGATTTTTCAACCTTCTGTTCCTGGTTCATAATTTTTCCCTGGTATGACAATTTTCTATTCCTTCTTGAAGGTCATAGACACTTTAATTTTTCTGGATTTTGCTTTTGAATGTGTCATATATTCTGAGAATTCCCCTTCTTTGATAGAGAAAGACTCTTTTTCCAAAGGTGTGGTTCCATACTAAGTATGATGGGAATGAGCTCCACTAAGAGATAAAGGGGAAGGTCAGGCTTTGACACCTGTTTGTAGGCAATTATTAGCTTTTTTATGTCCAATCTCATTTTACATAGTTATTATCAATGCTTCCACCATGCCTATGCAATAAAGTCACTATAAAACTTTGAAAGAACAGAGTTTGGGAATTCTCAGGTCATAGATCTTGTGAAGATTCCTGGATGGAGATTCACCTGGGAAAGGTATGAAGCTTTAAACAGCTTCTCTTACAAATTGATCCTATGTGTCTCTCTACTCTTGTACTTTGCAGCATCAATTCCAACAATCTGCTAAACCTGTTTCCTGAAGTTCTGTGTTTAAACTAAGTAATAAAGACCAAAGAGAGGGCTGTGGGAAACTTAACGTTTACCCAGCTGATCAAAATCACCTGCACTCCATGTCTGCCTCTTGATGCAGGGAAGAGAAATTCTGCACTGAGCTGTCAGATCCTGAGCTCTGTGTCTATGAGGATAGGGTCAGAGTTACATTGGATTTGAGAATACCTAATCAGTGTCTGTTGTAGAATTCATTGTAAGTAAAGAGAAACCTTCCCACTCTTTAAGGTCACAAAATTCTTCTGTGTTGGATGTGATGTGATAGCAGAGGTTAATGGATTCTTTGTTTTTCTAACCCAGGATAACTAAGAGTGTCCATATGATTACACCCATATTATTTATCCTGCCACTCTGGGACTTTCCACTCTATTCCATTCTATTCTAACTTTTCATGCTCCTTAAATCTGCTTCAGTTAGTTATTTGTTTTACACATGTTTATTAAGAAGTGTGCAACTGAAATTTGGTAGATAGATAACTGATAGGTGTGACTTTCAAATTTGCAAAAGTGCAAAGGGTAGGATTTACTATTGTTTTCTTATGTATGTATTATATATGTACATATGTATGTATGTATGCATGCATGTATGTAGTGGTCTTCTAGTTAGATTCATCTAGAAGTGATCTCAGGCTCAGGGGCTGGTTGAGCACTCCTGTTGAAGAGGTTACTTCATTGTCCTATTGTCTGCCTACATGAAACATATGATCTTTGTTGAGGTTAAGACAAAGCAAAGTAATAGTCTCTTCTTGGCAAGATTAAGGGACAATTTACCTAATGCAGAACTTCCTTCTGTTTTAATCACTGATTCTTACCTCAGACCATTTCATTGCTGTCACACTTTAGTGTATCGTCAAGCATTCTGCTTTTTGAAACAATATTTAAAGATCAGAATTCCTATCACATTTTAACTTAACAAGTCAATCGATAAATAGTCTTTTGTTAATTTCAACAGTGAGAGGACATCTCTGTAAGATTTGATTTGGCAGTATTCTAAAGAGATATTAAACATATCCAATTATTACATTACCTTTAGAAAAGTGACTTTTCCTTTATCTCATACTGTCCACTACAGAAGAGTAATAATAATGTGGAAAAGAAAGAGCATGGATTAGAAGTAGGGATGGTGGTTCACAAATAATCCCAGGGATTTGGGAGGATGAGGTACAAGAATGATAAATTCCAGGACATCCAGGGAACTTAATAATACCATGACCTAATAAATGAGTCAATGAACAATCAAACAAACAAATTACTGGGAATTTAACTCATTTGAATATCTGCCTAGCATGTGCAAGGACTTAGGCTCATTTCCCAATACCACCCTCATGGTCACATACACACACATAAAAGAATTACAAGAAATGGATTTTTTTTTTCAAATTCTGCAACAGGTTGTTTTAAAAAATTTCCAGATCATGACAGTGGTTTTTCATAACCAGTAAATACAAATTTATATTTCTTTAACTGGTATTTTCTAAAATATTGATAGATATAGCATCTGGGAACAAAGTCAGAAAAATAATTATATTCAGTTTTCTGTGGGATCAAGAATGATTTTGGAAGATGAACTAAGTGTTGACTGTTACAGAATTTTATCAACACAAGGAAAAAAACCTTACTGTTTTAAATACTTCAAATAACATCTATCTTTCGAAATTAATTTAAACTCTGCATAAAATTGGAATTGGTAAAGCTCTCATTGTGACTACAGTGAATTCCATATTTGTCTTTTTTCAGTTCTGGATGATTTAACTTCTGCAAGATATTCCTGAAATGTAATACAAGAAGAATCTTCAGTGTTAATCAGTCACCATACTTTATTCTCCCACAGAGGCCTCATGTCACAGTCTTTCTAATCTTTTGCATCAAATACTGGACAGACCAAAGTGTGTAAGAAGAAATAAGTAATTACTCTCTGTGATGGGAGAGTTGCAATTTAAGCACCTCTTTTGGGGAGGCTTTGTTGAGTCTGGGGGCACATTCCAAAAAGTGTTAATCTTTCTTTTGATTCCATGTTCCTTGACTGCGGATTATAGGGCAGCACCGATTATACCAAACACAACTTTCCTTTGGATCTGGAATGTCCCAACTGAACCTTGTATAGGAAATGTTAACAATCCAATAGATTTGAGCTTCTTCTCTTTAATTGGAAGCCCCCGGAAAACTGCCATAGGGCAGCCTGTCACACTATTTTATGTTGATCGACTTGGTTTATATCCTCACATAGATGCAAGCCAAGTAGAACATCATGGAGGAATACCTCAGAAGGGAAATTTGCAAAATCATTTGCTGAAAGCCAAGACTGACATAGAGCATTACATTCCAGAAGACAAAATTGGCTTAGCTATCATTGACTGGGAAGAATGGAGGCCCACCTGGTTGAGAAACTGGAAACCTAAGGATAACTACAGAAATAAGTCTATTGAATTGGTCCAGTCAACTAATGCAGGAATTAATATTACAGAAGCCACCAAGAAAGCCAAAGAACAATTTGAAGGGGCAGGAAGGCAGTTTATGGAAGAGACTTTAAAACTGGGGAAATACATTCGACCAAAACACTTATGGGGTTATTATCTATTTCCTGATTGTTATAACAATAAATTTCAAGACCCTAAATATGACGGGCAATGCCCTAATGTGGAAAAGAAAAGAAACAATGATCTTAGCTGGTTATGGAAAGAAAGCACCGGCCTTTACCCATCTGTCTATTTGAAGAAAGACTTGAAGTCGAATCGACAAGCTACCCTCTATGTCCGCTACCGAGTTGTGGAGTCTATCAGAGTGTCCAAGTTTCGGGTTGAATCAGATCCAGTCCCAATTTTTGTCTATATTCGTCTTGTTTTTACTGATCAGGTCTCTGAATATCTTCTAGAGGTAAACAAACGATTCTTGGCATCTTTGACCTAGTATTCATAAATAATGTTTACTGGAAATAATTTTGTTTTAAAAGGACATGAATTCAGCTTTGTATATCACTTAAGAATTTAAACAGGGCTAGTTCTAAATTCTCCAAAACAGATAGAATTACTACAGTTTTAGTGCTTATTGTAATTATATGACCTGTTAGCAGCCATGGAGAATCATAAAATACAGACAATATTTTAACTGTTTTATTTTTATTTTATGGATATTGCCAGCAGAAGTAATTACAACAATAGCCTCTTTTTAAACAGTAAAGGAATGCCCAAAGAGTCTGATCCACAAACCAAAGAACATACAAGGCTAGACCTAGGCCTTCCTGCATTTATGTAGCAGATGTACATACTCTTCATGTGGGTCCCGAACAACTAGAACAGGGGCTAACCCAAAAGCTGTTGCCTGTACATGAGATACATTCTTCTAGCTGGGCTACCTTGTCTGACAGTGCAGAGGAAGCACAAAGACTTGAAGTACTGGGGGAGGGGGTAGATACTCAGGGGGCCCATACCTGCTCAGAGGATAAGGTGAATGGGGAATGGGGGAAGGACCGTGGGAGGGGGTGACCAGAAGGGAGCAGTCAGCAGGGTATAAAGTGAATAAGCCAAGGGGGAAAAAAAAAGAGTTAAAGAGTGTAAAAATATTTAAAGCATTATTGTTGGGTTAGCATGCTTGCTTTGTTGGTGTTGTCCTGTGTAAATTCTTCCATTTGTTACTTCCTGCTAAACTCTGTCATCTTTACCAGGATGATCTTGTGAATACAATTGGTGAAATTGTCGCTCTGGGTCCCTCTGGAATTATAATATGGGACTCTATGACTTTAGCACAACGTTCGGTAAGTTGAATTGGTTGGAAATAAATCAAAATCATTTTATCCTTAAAGTTTTTGGAGATAGTATTAAGAAAAGTACTCTGATAAGTATTTAAGTACTAGATTAAGTACTGTGGTGGGCAAGCAGTAGATGCTCAGAACTCGCCAAATCAAATTGTGTTGCATCTTTTATTATGAAGTAGAAAATATACTTGTCTTCCAGTGGTGAGAAAAAGGTAGCCTTATCAGCCCTGCCTTACTTGATTTTTTTTTTTTTTTTTTTTTTGGTTTTTCAAGACAAGGTTTCTCTGTGTCCTGGAACTCACTCTGTAGACCAGGCTGGCCTCGAACTCAGAAATCCACCTGTCTCTGCCTCCCAAGTGCTGGGATTAAAGGCATGCACCACCATTGCCTGGCTAAAACTTGATTTTTTAATATTCAGGAATTTTGTGAGTCACTTGTAAAACACCATCATTATTAAAATTAAAGAATAAAAAGACACAATAAGAAACACTGTGTTAAAACCAAAAATAACCAATGCTCAAAATAAGCCAGCTGTTTTACTTCATGTGCACCTTAATGCCTGAGGTTGTATATGTCCACTGTATCTGCATGGGTAGAACACTCTAGAATAGATGCTACTCACTTTACATGCTCATGCTATATAATAGTAGTGTGTTCAGTTACCAACTCTGCATTTAGTGTAATTGATTGATAACATGAAGTTGACCACTGTAGGTAGAATTATACAGTATTTTTTAGATTGAAAGCATAAATCTTTCCATAATGTACATATAAAATTTCATCAAATCATCTCTCTCTAGTTTGCCTTTTGTTTAACCCTTGTCTCTCTGTTTGCCTGACTGATGGTTGACTGAGGGTCATTTTTCTCTTCTAGAGGTCTTGGGCTTCTAAAGGTTCTGGATCTTCTGTTATAGTGTTAGTAGACTCATTTTATTTTTATTTACTTATTTATTTTAGATTATGCTATATAGATATAGTTAAAATTTATATAGATTTTTTAGCTTATGTTATAATTCTATTTCTACCTTCTCTTTCCTCCCTGCAAACCCTCCTAAACACCTCTTCCTGTTTCTTAATATTAATGGCCCATTTTTCCATTAATTGTTATTATGCACACATACATACACACACACACACACACACACACACACATATATATATATATACATTCAGTCTATATAATGTTATAACTCATTCAGTCTATATAATGTTACTTGTATATATTTTCAGAGTCTTATGTAGTATATATTGGTTGGCCATTATTTGCTATGTTGCTGAGGATGATCTTGAACTCCTGATCCTTTGTATTCTCTTGGTATTACTGGAGTGTCTTAGTCAGAGTTTCTATTCCTGCACAAACATCATGACCAAGAAGCAAGTTGGGGAGGAAAGGGTTTATTCAGCTTACACTTCCATATTGCTGTTCATCACTAAAGGAAGTCAGGACTGGAACTCAAGCAGGGGTTAGGAAGCAGGAGCTGATGCAGAGGTCATGGAAGGATGCTTCTTATTGGCTTGCTTTCTCCCTGCTTGTTCAGTTTACTCTCTTATAGAACCAAGACTACCAGCCCAGGGGTGGTACCATCCACAAGGTACCCCCTTGATCACTAATTGAGAAAATACCTTACACTGGATCTCATGGAGGCATTTTTCTCAACTGAAGCTCCTTTCTCTGTGATAACTCCAGCTTGTGTCAAGGTGACACACAAAACCAGCCAGTATACACACACACACACACACACACACACACACACACACATGCTCTAGGGACTAGAGGGCAGATATATTTGCCAGGCAATTACTGACTCAACAACAGAGAATGTCAACTCAAGGAAAATATCAAGTAGTGTAGATCAAATCAGAGCTGCCAGGATTCTTTGTCTTTTTTTTTTTTTTTTCCAATATTCTACCAAAGTCAGCCCATTCACTAGAACTGTTTGTCATGAGAGACTATGACTGTCTTCAATTTATTTTAAAGGCTAATGTCCAAGTTTTAGAACATGGTACTGTTAAGATGGATTACTTCTGCTTCTCCTCGCTGTAATCTATACTTTGTCAAAGAACTGTCATTATACATGATTGACTATGTATCATTTGAGCCATCAGCTTTGGAGTTATATTTAATGATATATAAACTCATCTGACAAACAAGAGTTTTTGTTTCAACTTTTTATAATTGAGAGTTAACTTAAGAAATGGTAGATACCATACTCAGTTATCATTTATCTTCACAATAACTCTATGAGGCAAGCTTCAAAATCATCACTAACTTACAAGGGATGGAACTGAAGCATAACCAATGACTAATTTTCCTGATGTGATCCAGATAATAAACTAAGATTTAGAAAGTTTGTGAGATATCCTGGGTTGGCAGACATGGTCATTAAGGAAGGTGGTACTGTTATCGGACAAGTTAACCTCAAAGCCCATAGTCTTACAGCTACAACACTCCATTCTTTGATTAATTTATGAATTATTGGGGAAAATGAAGGCTAGCATAAGGTAAGCCTCAACTAAAATATTCTTCAATAGCCCTATAAACTTACATATTACAAACTAGTTGCAATGTTTCGTTTGTCCATAAGAGCTACTTACTATAGTCTATCTGTTCATATAAGAACTTGTGCTTTATTATGCTGACTGTCTTATTATTTTACAGGCAGGTTGCCCAAAATTACATAAATACATGAAGACAATCCTGAATCCATACATAGTCAATGTCACCCTAGCAGCCAAAATGTGCAGCCAAACACTTTGCAGTGAGAAAGGCATGTGCTCAAGAAAAAACGAAAGTTCAGATGTATATCTTCACTTGAACCCAAGTCATTTTGATATTAAATTAACAAAACCTGGAAAGTATGAAGTTCATGGCAACCCCAAGGTTGAAGATTTGGAATACTTTTCTGAACATTTTAAATGCAGCTGTTTTAGCCAAATGATATGTGAGGAGATATCTGATATAAAAAAGGTACAAAATGTAAATGTGTGCATGGGCGACAATGTTTGTATAAAAGCCAAGATCGAACCCAACCCGGCCTTCTACCATCTACCTGGCAAAAGCCTTCTCTTTATGACAACACTTGCTCATGTGCTGCACCATCTGCCCCAAGATATTTTTGCTTTTTCACAGAAGATGCTAGTCAGTGTTACTTAGTTTATTCTACCCAAAGCATTTGCTGAATTGTTATTTTTTTTTTTTGCAGGCCTCAGTAGTTTGGGATTATGAATGGGATTCTATTTTACAAAAGTAATTCAATTTTAATAATGAAGAGTCTATTTTTGAATTTCAAAGGCAAATTATATATTCTTCTACCAAAGACTGATTGCAAGCAAGGCTACTGCACTTGGAGATAAGTTTTGGTTTAAAGAGAATGACGACTGAATAAAATAAAATGACTATAAATTAATGTATTTTCAGTAGTTTGTCATTGCTTTAAATATCAAACAAATATGAAGATGAAAACTTCTTTTTTTTTTTTTAAATGGGATGCCCCAAGTCTGTTTGTCTACTTACAGAACTATGGTTTTTAGTTACTTCATGTTGAAAAAATTTTATAACTTTTACAGATAGCTCAAGTTCAAAATGATAATTCTATTTTTGTATGGGATTTAATACATTTTCAGTATTTAGTTTTATAAAGTACTCTAATTTTCTTTTCATTCCTGATTGTCAAGTTTAATTTCTGGACCTGAAAATGCTTACTGCATCCTTTGCCTGTGTTATGGTATTTATGGAGCATTATCATTCAGATGTGCTGGGACGATCAGTGCATTAACTCTGAAACATTTTGTTCCAGTTGATGATTGCAATGAGAGTGAATGAAAAGTGTTTCCTTACTACCTGGGCTTGCTCAAACACTGCAGTCCTTGTCATCTGATGGCAAAAATATCACTGTTCATCAAATAGCTGGAACGACATCTCATGTCTTATCAACTCCTCAAACACAAATTTAGTTTTCATATTCAGTATTACTGAGTCCAAGTGAAGTAATGTGTTCTTACTATCAGTGAGTTTGCTGTACATTTGAAGATGAAAGAAATGAATGTTGGAAAGAAGACATAGTGTGTTTTCTGTGCTATGGCAAATTTAAAGGACTCTAGTGTGCAAAGAAGAATTTGCTGTTATAAGAGATTCCTAAAGGAGATGATGTCAAAGTTATTTTAAAAGGTTAATAGTTACTAGGCCATAGAGAAAGAGTACATGGAATGCACTGTGAAATGTGGTGTAAAGCCAATATCAATGTAACTTTTGTAACCCACACTGAGAATTTGGGACTTTACAATGAAGATAATTGTTTAGGTGTGCTCCGTTTCCTGGACTCACACACAACATTATGTATCTATTTTTAACTCCACCCCCCTACTATCCATGAGGACCTGGATATTATCTATTTATTACACTTGTAACTACTACACTTATTGAGATAAGCAGTACCTGGGACTTCACACTACTCTGTTGAATATTTATTGGCTGAATGAAAGCTAATGGGGACTCAGCACAAGATTTTGCATTTAGGATTGACTGTGGCTAATTTACATGACTCGCAGCTGTAGCTTCCACTGCTGTTACAATTCTATTTTTAAACTGATGTATTTAACAGTTTTTGAAAAAAAGGATTTGCTAATTACTGGGAGAGGACAGGATTTAAGGGTTGGTTTATCAGAATGTGAAGTAGGATGGAATTGCAAAAGCAAAAATGAATGATCCAAATTATTATGTTCTAAAGCTTTTTTAATTATTAAAAATAGATTCTCCCATAAAATACCTTCCAAGTACAGTTTCTCCTTTCTCTGCTGTAGAAGTTTGGTCTGGTTCTACCTCCCAGCCCCATGCTCCTAAAAATAAGGCTCAAAATATATTTACAAATATGTTGGCCATATAGCTAGGCTCTTCTCTGACTAGACTGTAACTTTTAAAATAATCCACTTATTTTAATCTACATTTTGCCACGTGGTTGGTTACCTGTGGTCAGGTAACATGCATCTGTCTTGACACATCTTCCAGGGTGAATCTCCAGTCTGGCACTATCCCAGAATCCTTTCTGCCTCCTGGATGCTCCACCTCTTATTTCCTGCCTAAGTCATAGGCCATCAGTTTTATTATTTACAGGTGCCATATCCATAAAGACATAAGATATTCTATCTACAGATTTATGGAGTGGTTTATCAAAATGTAAAGTAGGATGGGGTTGCAATATGAATGATCCAAATTGCGTTCTTAAGTTTTTTTATTACTAAAAATAGAACCTCTCACACAATACATCCCAGCTATAGTTACTCCTCCCTCTACTTCTCTTCACTTCCCTCCCCCTACCATCTCCAGCAGATCCAATCCCCCTCCATTTCCTCTCCAGAAAAGAGTAGGCCTCCAAGAGACAACAGAAACAGGATAAAGCAAGGTACAATAAGACAAGGCAGAAGCTTGTCCAGAGGCTGGACAAGGCATCCCAATAGAAGGAAAAGAGTCTCAAGAACAGGCAAAGGAGGTAAAGATACGTGAGTTCCCACTCTTAGGAGGCTCACAAACAGTTCAAGCTAATGGCTATAACATATACGCATCAAGCAGGCCGCATGTTTGCCTTTTCAGTTTCTGTGAGTCCATGTGAGCTTAGTTGATTCAATGTGTCATGTCTCCTAGTGTCCTCCATCCCCTATGACTCCTTCAGGCATTCATCCCCTCTTCAGTAGGGTTTCCCCAATCTCTGAGGGAAGAGACCTGGTGGAGACTTCCAATTTAGACTTTTTCTTCACATAATGTCTGGGGCTCTGCACTTGCTTCCATCTGTTGCCTGAGGAAGCCTCCCTGGTAATGATTGGAAAAGCAACTAATCTATGAGTATAGCCGAATATCATTAGGAATCTGTTCATTAACTGTTTTGTTTTGTTTTTTTTCCCCTAGTTGTGTTTGGTTCTACCATATTTCTCCAGGGTATCTTGCTGTGAGTTCCTGGCCAGCCAGCCAGTGTAGGGGTGTGGGCTCCTTCTCATAGTGTGGGCCTCAAGAAAATCAAATACTGGTTGGACACTCCCACAAGTTGTGTGCCACCAATGTCCCAGCATATCTTGCAGGCAGGAAAGACTGTAGACCGGAGGGTTTTGTGGCTGCGTTGGTTTCCAGGTTTCCCTTCCCATAGCCTTCAGAGTACCTTTTCACACCAAAGAGACTAGAATGTAGGGGTGAAGGCTCCGTGCGTGCATCCACTGGACCCCTCTACATTCAGTGAGCTGAGTAGAAGTTGCCCTCAGCAATGGGTCCCCACCGACAGTTTTCAGAGAGCGACCTTCCAAGCTAGCATCTGCTTAGATTGTTTATGGATCTCCACGGACCTCCTTGGGCAAGAACTCAACCAAATCTAACCCAGTCCCACCACTGGACACCTTACCTGGCTACAAAAGATGGCCAGTTCAGATGTAGTCTCCACCGATAGGCGTCCACACTAGGGTCCACTGCATTAGGTTCCTCTCCCCCAATGCACCCCAATTCCAGTTGTCTCTCCCTAAAGTCTTTCTCCCATTCCCCTCACCGGATCCCTCCTCCTTTTGTCCCCACATACAATTTATTTTCTAATTCCAACCAAATTTGCAAATTTCATGAGGTGATTTTATTTTAAACTTCTGAGTAATACTCCATTGTGTAAATGAATTTACCACATTTTCCTTATCCATTCAGCTGAGGTTGTTTCTAATTTCTAGGTATTACAAATAAAACTGCTATGAACATAGTTGGGCAACTGTCCTTGTGGTAAGGTGGAGCATACTTTGGGTATATGCCCAGGAGTGTGTATATAAGATAGGTAGATCTATTCAAAGTTTTCTGAGAAACTGTCAAATTGATTTTGAAACTGGCTGTACAAGTTTTCACTCCCACAAGCAGGTAGAGTCTTCCCCTTGTTCCACATCTTTGCCAGAATGAGCTGTCACTTGAGTTTTTGATCTTAGCCATTTTGACCTGACCAGTGTAAGATGGAATCTGAGTCACCTTGGATTATATTTCCCTGTTGGCTAAGGGTGTTGAACATTTTTAAGTGCTTTTTGGCTGTTAGAGATTCCTCTGTTGAGAATTCTCTGTTTATATCTATACCCCCTTTTTAACTATTAAACCAGAACCAGGACTTTTATTTACAGAGTTCCCAAATCAAAAGTAGCAAATAATATCAAGCTTGGTAGGAAAACAAAACTTTATTGCACAATCACCACTGTGTTTCCTCCTCTCTAACACAGTTGGCCCAGATCCAGGCTTGCTATGTATACGATGATTCATTTCCTTTCGGTGATGAGCTTCCGTCATAACGTGCTGCTCCTGAATCTGGCTATAGCTAGATTTCAGTAGATGTCAGTGGTGAGCAATCCATTTTACATTCAGATGGTATTGAAATTTTTTCCTTTAACTTCTGGTTATAATCATTTGCTGCTTTTTCTCGTGATGTAAGCACACCCAATTTTTCAGATGCATTAGCTTCTTTTCATCAGACCCACACAGAATGTACTTGGTGACAGAAGTCCATTTTACACAAATAACATGTTGCATTCGTTTCATATGATACACTTCCCTGCTTCGGCTTTTGTCCACAGGAAAGATTCTAATAGACTTATCAAAGCTAGCAGACAGAAATTCCTTCCCAGTGGGAGAGCATTCCACATCAAGTACTGCAGACAGGTTGTCAAGGTGGACCATAACAGGAGTGTCCAGTACACACGCGTATCAAAAGTATACAAGTTATAATCTTCATTTGCTGCAGTAAAATGAAAGCTTCCATAGGGTTCCAACAGATTGTATTTGTTCTCATATCCAGGATAACCTTTTTCAAAGGAGTAGCTTGCTGCATATCATACAGTGCTAGATTCCTATCAGAAGCACAGCTTCCCAAGAGAAATGTTTCAATAGGGTTAAATTTAACACTACTTATACTGTCAATTCCCCAGTTCATTGAGCACACAGGGCTGGTTGTTTGTTCATCCCAAATGTCTGCTTGCTGTCCACAAGTGGCAAAGGCTGGGCCTTTCCAGTGATGATTAATGCCAGTATTCACTGTCTTTCCTAACACTGTGTACAAAGGTTCCTCCTCCTCTTCGTAGCCTGGTCCATCCATTTTCCACTGCTTCACAGTTTTGTCATCTCCAACAGAAAAAAAAGAAGTCCCACAAAAGCGAGCGCATATTCCTCGAACAAAACCTTCATGTGCTTGTATCGTTAGGATGCATTTTTGATTAGTCAGGTTCCAAATTTTAACCTCTCCATCTTATGCCCCAGAAAGGACCATAGCCAGGCTCTTTGGATGTTTTGCCAGGCTATTGACTCCATCACGGTGACCATCCAGGGAAGTAAGGAATGGTTTTGCAAACACTTGTTCCAACTTGGTAGCATTTAAAGCACTTACATATTCTCGTGGGACTTCAAAAAGGATGTAAAATAGGATTATAGTTTCTTCCAACTCTTTGTATGTCCAGCTTGGTTTCATGGTCATAGTTGTCAGGGTTCTGACTCAGCATTTTCACCTTCATCTTGGCGGCTCTGGGTCTAGGACTCCACGAGCCTTTAAGCCGGGCTCCACTTAACACAGCCTTCACACAGACACACTCCTATACCCCATTTTTAAATTGGGTTTTTTGGTTTGTTGATATCTAGTTTGTTTATTACATTTAATTCATTATATCATTTTGCTTATCTTAAGTTTTAAAAAATATCTTTTGGATATCAGCCCTCTATTGAATGTAGGGTTGGTGAAGATCTTTTTCCATTCAGTAGGCTGTCATTTTTGTCCTTTTGATGGTGTCGTTTGCCTTACAGAAGCTTTTCCATTTCATGACATCCTCATTTATTAAATGTTGATTTTAGTACCTATATGATTGGTGATTGATGTTCTCTTCAGGATTTTTTCTTCTGTGCCAATGAGTTTGGGGCTATCCCCCACATTCTCTTTTATCAAGTATTAGTGTGTCTGATTTTATACTGAGTTTTTTGACCAATTTGTTCTTGAGTTTTATGCAGGGTGATAGATATGGATCTATTTGCATTCTTCTTCTTGCATACGTCTAGTTGGACCAGCACCATTTGTTGAAGATGCTTTCTTTGATCCACTGTATAATTTATTTTTAATCAAAAATCAAGTGCCCATAGATATGTGGATTTACTTCTAGGTCTTCTGTTCAAATTCATTCATCAATGTGTCTGTTTTTATGCCAATACCATGCAGTTTTTATTACTATTGCTCGGTAGTTCAGCTTGAAATCAGGGATGATTATAGCTCTAGAAGTTATTTTATTATACAGGATTGTTTTAGCTATCCTGATTTGTTTGTTTTTGTTTTCGTTTATTTCAGTATGAAGTTGAGTATTGTTCTTTGCAAGTCTGTAAAGAATTGTACTGAAATTTTGATGGGAATTGCACTGAATCTGTAGACTGCTTTTGGTAATTAGGCCAGTTTCACTAAGTTAATCCTACTGATCCATGAGCAGGGGAGATTTTTTTATTTCCTGATATCTTCTCCAATTTCTTTCTTCAAAGACTTGAAGTTCTTGTCATATAGATCTTCCACTTGCTTTGTTAGAGTCACACCAAGGTATGTTATATTGTTTTTGGCGATTTGAAAGGTGGTGTTCCCTAATTTCTTCCTCAGCCCATTTATCATTTGTATATAGGAGGGATACTGATCCTTTTTCAGGCAATTTTGTACCCAGCCACTTTGCTGAAGAAGATACTTGGAAGGGGTTGCTTATGTATACTATCGATTTATCGGCAAATAACGACACTTTGATTCCTTCTTTCCCAATTTGTACCGACGTTATCTCCTTCAGTTGTCTTTTTCTTCCTGCTAGAACTTCAAGTACAAAACTGAATATATATGAAGAGAGTGGACAGCTTTGCTTTGTTCCTAATTTTAGTGGAATTTCTTTCAATATCTTACCATTTAATTTGATATCATTATAGGCTTGATGTAAATTTGCCTTATTATGTTTAGGTAGGTCTGTTACATCTCTAACGACTCCAATTCCTTTATCATTAAGGGGTGTTCAGTTTTGTTCTTAAGCCTCTAAACATCAACATCCTTTCATATTCTATATTATTTGTCAAGTCATTTTCATCTGTGTAAATAAATCTATGCTCCATATAATATAATACAATAAATACATAGTAGAAGTCAATGTCTCTTCCCTCCATCTACCAGTTCTAATTCCTGCTTGGTTTTATATGCGTAGTGGGTGATATTTTTAAGACTGTGGATGCATAGATTTATGATACATTGAGCTATTCTGTGTACAACTTTCTAGACCTCCCTTTCCAATGCAAGTGTATATTTGAGTGCTCATTATAGTTTGGTACTGTATGACATCTAGTTTGGTACTGTATGACAATTAAAAAAATCCTGTTGATGAATATGCTCTTTCCTGTGTGTGTGTGTGTGTGTGTGTATATATATATATATATATATATATATTCAAAAACTTGTACTTAATACTACAGACACCTATATCTTCAGACACTGTGATGAAATAGAAGTACTGATGCAAGTTGTATATGACTGTGGGAAGATATCAGTGAATTCACATCCAAATATTTTGTTCCATTTAATAATTGCAATCCTTGTGTTCCCTCCGCTACTGGGATTTCTCAAATTCTGGAGTCCCTATTTTGTTTTTCTTTTGTTTTTCTTTTTGTGATAGCAGAAATGCCACTGTTTATATGATAGCTGAAATGAAAAGAAAGACATCTCCTGACACATCGACTTTTCCTCAATATTAATTAATAACAGCCTTTGTTACAGAAAAAATCCATTTAAAAAAGCCTTAAAATAAGACATAAATCTAAATATTGGTGGGAATCCCTGTTACCAGTAGTAGGAGTCAAAGAGAAAGCTAGCCAATCCTAGTCCAGCCAGTGGTAAGCTGTTGACTTGGGATGAGTTATTCCTCTTCTTTGAGTGTTTAATCAATTACAAAGATTGATCAGGTGTTGAAGAGATGAGAGAAGATCAGCCAAAGTCAGCCTGCACACTAAGCACACAGAAGGAGTTACCCAAGAGGCAGTGGCAGTTTAGAAGGCCTGATCTGCTTCCTAATGATTTTCCTAGAGAGGAACTGAGGTTTGCACTGTGTAATGACTATTACTGGTTGTCAACTGGTCTATATCTAGAGTGAACTACAATCCAGAATTGGAGGGCTCACCTGTGATCTAGATCTTGAGGCTGGAAGCCACAAGTTCTGACCTGCATCTTTGCATGGAGATCTTGAGACATAGTGGCCATGAAAAGTTTAAACCCAGGCAAGTTAGTACATGCCTTTAATCCCAGGAGACTGAGTCAAGGAGATCTCTGAGTTCAAGGTCAACCTGGGACAAAGCAAGTACCAGATCTAGGCATGATGATACACATCTTTAATCTGGGCGACACCTTCTGCTAGAGACCTACATAAGGACATTGGAAGAAGGAAGATCCACTCTTCTTTGACTGCTTGCACTTACTTGCCAGCACATTTGCTAGAACCTATTTCTACAGAAGACCAGCTCAAACAACTAGCCTCATGGGGCTGAGCAACTACTAGATTCTTGGACTTCCCATTCTCAGCTACCCATTGCCCATGAATTTGATTTTTCTTTATTAGGTTTTGATTAAGCATGGAATGAAAAAGAGACTTCTGGGTTTAAATTTATGCTCTGAGGAACTCTGGTCTACTAATTTTACTAGCACTGTCAAAAACGTCTGACAGAAATAAATTAAGGGAGGGATGTAATCTCTCTCAGGATTTCAGTGGGTGCTGTCATCACGAGTGGCAACTACCAAGGGTCTGTTTATGTGAGGTGAATATGTGGCTGATATGTGCTCATAGTGGCCAGGCAGGATAATAAACTTTGAAAAGCTCATCCAAGTGACCTATCTCCTCTAGGTATGACAATCTCTAAAACACTGCCACCTGCTGGGGACCAAATGTTAAGACCTATGAGTCTGTGGGGCTATTTTACATTCAAGCTATAACATCCATCAAAGGTCTAAAATGCAGTACATAGATGCGTGTGAAAACTGGGCAACAAAAGGTGTACTTTTTGCACTCTTTAGACAGCTTGAGTCTGAGATTGCTAAAATAAACTTCAGTGAGCAATATTTTTTAAAAAAGATTTATTTATTTTATGTATGTGAGTACACTGTTGCTTTCTTCAGACACACCAGAAGAGGGCATCAGATTCCATTACCGATGATTATGAGCCACTATGTGGTTGCTGGAAATTGAACTCATGACTTCTGGAAGAGCAGTCAGTGCTCTTAACCACTGAGCCATCTCTCTAGGCCCTGAGCAATAATATTAATGAAGTATTGTTCCTGTGAGATTCTGGAATCAGCTGGACTTGAAATTAAAAACATACTGTACTGTTTCTCAAAAATAATTTTTTCTCTTATTCAACACTTAAATGCTTTACATGAAAATTCTCATTAAACATGTTTTTCCTAATGAACTGTAGCTTTAAACTAAGTGATTTGCTTCTGATCACACAACTAATACATCCAAGATCCACAAAGATCTGGGTGAGTGACCTTGACTCCCAAACCCATATATTTCACCAATACAGAAATACTACCCCCATAAGCATTAGCGAAATACAATCATGGTTCCAACAAGTGTTACTCCTTTGTTTTCTCCAGACTCAGAACCACATCTAAGGTTCTGTCTACCCAGAAACTTTCCAAGTACTAGACCATTGGAAATACAGCTGTTTGTGGGCAAACTATGTTTATATATACTTTCAGTGAGAGGAGGACACACACACACACACACACACACACACACATACACACACACACACACACACACACACACAGTGCAGGGAGGCTCTGCGCCCAATGTTTTTTTGATATGCAAGCAAAAGTGGGATTTCCAAGACAAAAATTTGTTCTAGAAAGAACTGTTCATTCTATTGAGTAATGCTGATGAACTAGTAATTATTTTATTTTATTTTTTTACTTTTATTTATTTGGATATTTTATTTATTTACATTTCAAGTATTATCCCCTTTCCTGGGTTCCCCTCTAGAAAACCCCCCTCCCCCCCTCCCCCCACTTCTATGAGGGTGCTGCCCCACCCACCCACCCATTCCCTGTTAATCAGGATTAAAATTGTCAGGTTTGTACATGGTGGCTCACAACAACTATCTATAATGGGATCTGATGCCCTCTTCTGGTGTGTCTGAAGATAGCCACAGTGTATTCATATACATAAAATAAATAAATATATTTTTTTTTTTTTTAAAAAAAAAGTTTTCATTTTTTACAAAAGTGTCAGATTTGTATTTTAAATTTATAGAGAAATAAGATTTCAGAAGAAATTGGATGTTTAAGGATGGAAGTAGAAGTCTGGTGCTTCTAGGCTGGATACTATGAAGTCTTGAAATGAACAAGGATAGACTTGGGAGTCTTCAGGGAAGAGCAAGCCATGTGATCTGGGACAGGTTCTTTGCAGTGTGACTTCATCTATTCTGAGAAAGGAGCGCACGTTGGGGGGCAGATTAGGAAAGATCTGTGTTCAAGAGTCTAATGAATATTGAGCAGTTTCTTAAAAAGTGTAGGATCATTCTTCATGAGCCCCCCAATGGGCCCAGGATGGTTGATTCTCTAGGTTTTCTTGTGGTGTCCTTGACCCCTCTGGTCGCTTTAATCTTTCCTCCCTCTCTTCAACCGGATTCCCCAAGTGCCACTTGATGTTTGGTTGTACGTATTTGCATCAGTTTCCAAAGTTGCTGGGTGAAGCTTCTCTAATGGCAGCTGTTCATGACTTCTGTAAATATAGCAAAGTATCATTATTAGTGTCAGAAGTGGACTCCCTCTCATGGCATGGATCTCCAGCTGGGTCAGCCACTGAACAGCTTTTCTCTCAGATTCTGCTCCATCTTTTACCCCTGCACATCTTGTAGGCAGGATCCATTGGGGGTCTGAGGTTTTGCAGCTGGGTTGGTGAATCACAGGGTAGAGTCTAAACTAGGCTTTTTTGAGACTACCTTTGTCGACACAGTTAATCAAAATCTCTTTAACTTAGGCAGCAAGGAGGAAGCTCTACTCCACACTGGGTGGAGCTTGAGCACTAGAAGACCTCCCCCTCCCCCACACCTCCTACAGTGACACACTTCCTCTAACAAGGCCATACCTCCTAATTCTGCCACTCTATATGGTCCAAGCATATTAAAACCACCACAGAGTTTCACAAAACACCAAGCTAAACAGCTGTAATACATAGTCAGAGGTCTGGGGCAGAGCCATGCAGGCCCTGGACTTGCCATTTCTGTTTCTGTGAGCCCATGTGAGCCCTGCTCAGTTGATTTGGTGGGCCATGTTCTCGGATGTCCTCCATCCCCTCTGAGGCCTACAGTCTTTCCTCTCTATTCCATAGGGCCTCCTGATCTCCAACAAGAGTGACCTGACGGAGACCTTTGATTTAGACTCTTATCATAATGGCTGGCTGTGATTCCACCTGCTCCCATCTGCTGCCAAAAAAACCCTCTCTGAGTGACTGGACAAGGCCCCAATCTATGAATGTGGCACAATATCCTTAGGAATAATTTCATTGATTGTTTTATAAGACCAATCATGTTTGTTTCTACCCTAAGTTTTTGGGTTATCCCACAAATTCTGGGCCACTATTGCCCTAGCATATCTTGTGGGTTGGACATATTGATACATACATACATATATACAACATACATACATACAACACACATACATATATATATGTATGTATGTATGTGTGTGTATGCATATCTATCTCTATCTCTATCTCTATATCTATATCTGTATCATCTATATCTATATAGTGTGTCTTTGTGTGTGTGTATGTGGTGTAGTGTGTGATAAGAACACTTAAGTTCTATCCTCTCTGTAGATCTCAAGTATTTGATATAATACATAAGTTGTCACACACACTGTTCTTAGATATCTTGGTTTTATTTACCTTTCATGACTGAAACTTTGTGCTTTTTAACCAACATCTTTCCATTTTCCTTTACCACTCAGCTTCAGCCCCCAGCAGCCACCTTTTCCCTTCCGACATCAGTGGACTTTACTATTTCAAATATCATTCATAACAGAGACCATGTATGCTTATGGGTCAAGCTTGCTTCACACAGCAGGTTGTCCTTCAGGTTCCTCTCGTGCTGCTAGAAAAGGAAGGGTTTCTCTCCTATTTTATCCATTCTTTTGTCACTGCTCACTCAGCCTTTTTCATAATTGGCTGCTGTGTATAATTAATGCTCTGCCCATGGGAGGACAGGTATCTGAGATACTGATTCCATACCACATTCTAAATCCTGAGGCTCCAGTCTACTAGAAAATGCATTATTTATTGAAAAAATGGTTTAAGTTCTTCTGTCTCTTCTCCTTCTTAACTTTCTGATAAACTAAAATAATACATTGCAGTTTTTAGTCTGTTTTGAACTACTATGTCAAAATACGATCACTGGGTACCGGTTACACAATAGAAAAGTGTTTCCCATATTTCTGGAGAGTGGAAAATCCAAGATCGGTGGAACAGCAGCTTCACTCTCTGGGTCCACTTTCTACTCACAGAAACATCTATGTTTTAATATGGAGAAAAGACAATTCTCTACGACCTTCCTCATAAGACTAATGCCAATCCTGAAGATTCATGACCTAATCATACAAAAGGCTTATTTGGTAATACCATTCTCTGGATTAGGATCACAGATAGAAATTGTGTGGAAACATAAATACTCAGATATTCCATAGGAAAATGAGACTTTTAAAAGATTCATAGTCTGTTAGATATCTGAACTACTGTGCATTTTTATGACTGGAGCAAACTACTTAGTATAACTTCTAATGAATCTTTAATACAGGGCCAGGAAAACCAAAAAAAAAAAAAAAAAAAAAAAATCCAACCCCAGAGTTAAAGTTGTACTCAGCTTGGGGATTAGGTTTTTTTTGAGACAAGTTTAATGAAAGGGAAGAAGGCAGCCCAGGAACAGACTGCAGCTGCCCAGCAGGGGGCAGCACCGAAGGACTCCAGTGCACTAAAGTGACCAGCTAGAACTAGTCTCCCAGCTCAACTACACGTGGAAACCAGCTGTGCTTTTGCCAGGTCCAGTCTGACTGGCTGAGTAAGACAACCTGGTCAATGTCAAGTTTGAGATCTGGGAGGTTCGACTTCCTCAGCATCATTAGAAACTTCTTATGAAGCTGCTCCTGCTGTGTCCCCTGCAGGCAGGAACGAGATACACGATACACGCTGCTTGGGGACAGAGGACTCTGCTTCTCTCTCTGTCAATCCATTGGGACTGTAGTTTCAAGGGTACTGACTTGTCACTCGCAGAGAACACTCTTACCTGGAGACTCTGATGGCTGACAGTGTCAAGTGCCCATTATTCTTTGACGAGAGGCAATGTTTTCATCATGAGATTGTGGCCTTCTAGAACTGTACGAAGCAGTTCAAGATAGAAAAATGAGGAGGGTCTTTGTGTGTCTTACTGGTGGACATGGGTTCAGTTCATTTCTAGCTCTGACAGAGGATTCTGCAATGCTACTTCCTCAGGACCCACATAAACACTGCAAAGCAATGAACAAAGGTTCTAGATCATATTGTGAACTTGAAGTGCAGCCTTGCTGAGGCCTTTCCTTAAGGTAGTAAAAGAATTAACATCTTCCTTCTTTGAACTATTGTGAAAAATTATTAGATTGTTAAAAAAGAAAACACGGATATCTTTATGACCAAATGCATGATGGTCAACCAAGAGGGGTGACACGAGCTGAAAAGTCAACACTCAGGAGTCTGAATAGGGAGATTTCAATAGTGTTGAGGCCAGACTTGGCTATCTAAGGAGTATCAGGCCAGTCAGATCTATATGGCACCCCTTGCCCCCACACGCACCGGCACACGCATATGAGGAAGGTGACTGTGCTCCTGCATTCATTGGTTTTTGCTTCCTGAGTATGGTTGCAATATAACTAGCTGCCTTGCATGCCTTCCCCATCCTGTGGTCTTCCCTACAACTGTGAGCCAAAGTAAACCCTTCTTTAAGAATTGGATATCATCCTGAGCGAGGTACCGCAGTCACAAAAGAACGAACATGGTATGTACTCACTGTTAAGTGGTTATTAGCCCAAAAGTTCGGAATACCCAAGAGTCACCTCACAGCAACCACTGGGCTGAATGTGAAGTCCCAGATGGAGGAGTTGGAGAAGGGACTGAAGGAGCTGAGGGAGTTTGTATCCCCAGGGAGGCAGCAACAGTGGCAACTGGCCTGACTCCTGGAGACTGATCCACCAACCAAAGAATACACATGGAGGGACCCATGGTGCTGGTCACATATGCAGCAGAGGAGGGTCTTGTTAGACATCAGGGGGAGGAGAGGTCCTTGGGCCTGAGGGTGTTAGATCCCCCAGTATAGGAGAATGTCAAGGAGGGAAGATGAGAGTGGGTGGGTGGGTGGGAGAATACCCTCATACTGGCAGGGGGAGTGGGGAGGAAATAGGGAGGTTCCAAAGGGGAGATCTGGAAAGGGGGAAACATTTGAAATGTAAATAAAATAGGGAAAAAAAAAAGAATTGGATATAAGGAAACTCATTTGCATTTGCCTGCCTTCAATGGTCTGCATATGAAAATTAGGTGCATTTTTTCTCTTGTCCATTTGCCTCCCCTATCTCCTGACTTGAACTATATAAGCTAGCTCCACCATTTCAATAAATAGCCATATCAATAAATGAGCTGTCCTCTGACACAGTCTTCCCGGTTGTTTATACCTGCCTTACCCACTGCTTCCTGAGACCCTGCTCTCTAGCAGCTCTGCATGGGAGATCAGCGCTATGGCTGATGGGGGCAGGGGACCCACAAGGAATTTGATTGAGGTCTTCCTCTGTAACAAAGTTGGGTAAAGTCTACCACCACAGGATAAAGGTCACCATGTTGTTAACCAAATCCACTCAGCTTTCTGGATGGAATGCAGGAATTTCGTTTTTCTCTCCTTCATCAAGGAGACACCCCTGATTAACATTCCTGGTTCTCTGTGAGTCAAAGGACCTCTGTGTCCCCAACAGCTTTTGTCCAGAACTGACTATGACATCTGTGCCTCATGATTTAGTCTGCTCCTTAGGTCACTATCTCAATTCTGTTTATTTGCTTCATTTCTACTTTTCCTTCTAGGCTGGAGAGATGGCTCAGTGGTTAGGAGCACTGATTGCTGCTCTTCCAGAGTTCCCGAGTTCAGTTTCCAGCAATCACATGGTGGCTCACAACCACCTGTAATGGGATCCGATGTCCTCTTCTGGTGTGTCTGAAGACAGCTACAGTGTACTCACACACATTAAATAAATAAACTTCTAGTTTTACTTCCTACTGACACTTTCCCAAAGACGGGAAAATAAAATGCCATTGTGCAGGAATAACCTTTCCTTTGAATTCATTAATTTCCAGATTATTAGAGTAAACCCTCTGTTGTGACCACATTGAGCAGAGAATGTAGCAAATCCTGTACTTACAGACAGTTTAGTCTAAATGTCTATCACCAAAATATCTTAGTTTTTGTGGAGCTTCCATGAAAAACAGTGATAAGTTTTGATTCTCCCTGCAGTCTGGAGGAGATGTGCAACTCTATGTACATGCTCTCAGTTGATTCTTTCTTGTGACCAAAGTCTCTAAATATTTGCCATATTCTTAAAAATTAAAGATAAGTTAGTGACTCTTAAGCACCGTAAATTTATTTGCAATTCACACCAGACAAATTTCTATGGATCTAGTGAGCTATTAGTTTAAAAGTCACCATTATTTTAAACCCCATGAAGAACACCAACAACAAATGCTCTCAACTGAACTATAAAAGAATCCATTGTAAGACACATAATATAATAAACAATAAAACTCAAATTTCTTGAAATCTATGTAGTTGTCATTATTTCTCTTTCTAAATGACTCATCATTCCTCAAAAGAAAAAACAGAATACAGGTCCAAGTGTCTCATGGGACTTTGTTTTGTGCTATTTAGATGAAAATCATAGATTGGCAAGAAACAGTTCCCTTAGGATGACATACTGGAATACTTCAGGCCAACATCTTTGAACCTACAGAAATATTATTCTAGGCTCTTGACTTTTAAAGATTCTGAGCATCCCCAGTATTTACACAGCCAAGGTTGAACTCCATAGCCTATATTATGTAAGCCACTTCAACAGGTCCTGCTTGTCATGCATGTGTTCATTCCATCTGTTTAAATGTTGTAGAGAACTTGAGAAATACAGTACACAAAACTATTATTTGGAAGGAATAAGGATATGTGACTCCCCCAAATACCCCAAATATGGATGGACTTTAGATTTTGACCCCATTAGAGGCTATCTGCCTTTCCAAACACATGGCAGTAGCCCATTGCAGAAAATTTTATTATAGGTAAGATGAGGTTATAGAAGAATAGGGAAAAACAAACAAACAAACAAGCACAAACCAACAACCACAGATCAACTATATCCAGAGGTCCAGTCACTGGAGACCTCGCTCCCACCTTGCTTTCCAACTTTTTTATAGTCAAGTACAGTTTGGGAGTAAAAAAATAGGACATCAGACCAGATGTGGTGAGCCATGCCTCTAATCCTAGCCCTTCAGAGGCACAGTCAGGAGGATTGACAAGCATTTTAGATAAGCAGTGACTGCAAAGTCATTTGCTTATAAAGCTATATGAAGGCTTGGTGGAAATTTTCCCTTCCAAAAAACCAAGAATTATTACAGAGTTAATAGTCTTCCAGCATACCATTCTACCTGGCTTTGAATGGTGTGTGTATGTGTGTGTGTGTGTGTGTGTGTGTGTGTGTGTGTGTGTGTGTTCCTGTGTGTAGAAATCAACTTGGGGTATCATTACCTGCTTTTCACAGTGTTGAAGACAAGGCCACTTACTTACTACTGTTTACACCAAGCTAACTGGCTGACAGATTTCTGGCATTCTCTTATCTTCATTCTGAATTTACCCCAGTACTGGGATTGAGAATACATGTTATTATGCCTGGCTTTATATGTGTTCAGGGATTGGAACCCAGGCCTGCATACTTGCACGGGAAGAGCTTTACCCACTGAGCTATCTGTTCAGACACACATACACTTTTCACACAGAAATTCTCTGATCACCACTTACAGGTCATAGGGTGTACCTACCCTGTACTAAATGTAATGATTTAATCAGGAGAACTATTGCTAAAGCTGTTCTCTGTTTTTTCCAAGCAGAAGGTTCCAGGATGTTTTAAGGATCCATAGAACTTTGATAATACACAAACACCCTACTGTAAAAATGTTGTAGCTTTATAATGATTCTGAATCACTTAATACATCTAGAGTAAACCATACCTTATAGTGGGCAATAATGAAAATGATGCAGCCAAACAAACTATATATATATATATTCCCTCAATAACTATTTTCCTTATGCAATATGAAGCTTGAAGACTGGAATGTTATATAATTTAAATGTTATTTCTTGCTCTCAACCAATTTCTTGCATAGAGTTCATATGCAAATATCCCCCAAACCTGCAACTCAACTCCAAATTTTAGTTGTTCTTCTTTGTGATGATTAGTATTTTTTTGATACGCACACATCTTTAACCCTTGGGATCCCCTGAAATGGTAGAATGAATAATGCTTGACTACTGGGACCTCCAACAAAGATTTTCTTTCAGAGATTTCATGTTTTCTAGATGGAAGGTAGTATTACCAAAGCTTTGACATTCATGGAAGGGAATCTACACTGCGGCCACTATTTTCCTTGGTGTTTTTATTATTGATTTTACTGTTCTTTACTCTCTAGGAAATAATTTCTCAGTTGGGCTCAAGGCATAAAAAAAGTGATTATTCTACCTATAATTACAAATGTTTGAATTTTGGCTATAAATAGTCCATACAGATAGATCCTGACACAACATTTACTGCATTTTCTCCTCCTCCTCCTCCTCCTCCTCCTCCTCCTCCTCCTCCTCCTCCTCCTCCTCCTCCTTCTTCTCTCTCTCTCTCTCTCTCTCTCTCTCTCTCTCTCTCTCTCTCTCCTTTTTTAATTGTAGGGACTCCATTAATAAAGCATACCACTGAATACCTGTCTTTGAGAGGTTAGATATAAAGGCTTACACTTGTAATACCAGCACTCAGAATGTTGAGGCAGGAGGATCATTACCTGACTCTTTCCCTGAAAGATTTTGGAGTCGAAATTTTTTGAGGAAGAAGTGTTAGAGTAGTTTACAGACAGACAAAATCAGGCTGGTTTGTATAAATCTACCCACTTTACACTTAGGAACACTAGTTGGGAAGTTATCCATGAGGCAATCGGGGAAATAGCTGTTTTATAGCAGCTGTATGTCTGGATCATTGGTTCTCAACCTGTTGAGTTCCTGACCCCTTTGGAGGTCATATATCTTATATTTTGCATAACAGATATTTCTATTATGATTCATAACTAGCAAAATTACAGTTATGAATTAGTAACAAATAATTCTATGGGTAGGGGTCACCAAAATATGAGGAGCTGTACGAAAGTGTCACAACATTAGAAAGGGTGAAAACTACTGCCCTATGTGGTATAAATGCCTTTTGTAGTTAGATGTCTTTGAAGGTACTGTTAGATTGTTCCTAGTACATTAGAAATTTAAACTCTTTCCCAGTGGTCATACATGCACACCAATGAATATTATGATAGGATGGGAAGACAACTCCCAAATCTATCTTGGTTCTAAAGAAGCTGTACTATTGTGGGATACAATAAAATTTGCTCACAGTTATTTCCAGTGGTTTTTCTCCTAGATGGTTATAGCGCTCTTAAAATTGAAAGTCAGTATTATTCATCATTCAGGTTGTCTGGCTAGATCAATATATAACATAACACATAAAATAGATGCATTTTTAAAATTTTATTTTATATTTTTTGATACTTTATTTACATTTCAAATGTTTCCCCCTTTCCAGATTTCCCCTTTGGAATCTCCCTATTCCTTCCCCCTCCCCTGCCTCTATGGGGGTATTCCTCTACCCACCCACCCACTCATCCACTCTCGTCTTCCCTCCTGGGCAAAATACATGCATTTTATATCAATATTATTTTGCTATTATTTGTTTAAATATTACTCATTAAAGTAACTTATTCTAATAATCTATTTAGAAAGAATACAAAATTTTGATATAAATTGCATTTTACTAGCAAGAAATTTATTTCAGCTTGGTTGAGGGAAGGCAACTTAATTCTAACCTGGAATATGGTGCTCTCTTAGCATGCTCTCTCTCATGGGTACAAAGAAGTAGCCAAATGGAGGTAACCCACCCAGAGAAAGAGTCATCCTGGTATGTTGATAGAATCCTGGTTAATGAAGATTTCTTCATGCAAGTTACCTCTCAGGATCACACAGTTTGGTTACTGAGAACTGTCACTAAGGCTAAGCATCATAATCTGATCTGTTCTCCTGTGGAATGAATTTCTTGAAGTCTTTCTTTCCCATCAAAATAATTTCTATGGTTACTATAAATAGATTTTTGCTCTACCAGTGTTAGAAATTTTTACCAAGAAGTTGGGGTTGTCCCTGTGAAGCTATTCACAAGGTTTTCATTGCAACATTGAACTAGGAAAAACCAGAATCATGTCCCTGCTTAATAAGAGGGAAAGTGGGCTTCCATTGTGTCTTTCTAAGCAATAGACAGTCCTTGAGCTTTCATGAAGTTTTTGCAAGGCACGAAGAAATAGCGTCAGAAGGAAACATGAAAGGATGTTGCTCCGTGCCATCTTGTTTCAATCCTTAGCACTCTACTGTAGGTCTATCATATGTTCACCTTTATTTATTGAATTGACGTTTTAATAGAATATGAGCATTGGAAACTGATGCAGTCTGTCAATTTCATGCTTGACTTAGGAAAAAAATAAAGTTAACAGGAAAGTCCTCCAGCCAGGTCTGAACCCATTGTGGAAGAACACATGAAAAGTGGAGTAGATTGAGATGCATAGTTATCAGTCAGGCTTTCAGAAAAATTAAAAAAAAAAAAACAGAGAGTTTTTATTTAAAAATAGTTTTTTTCCCCCCATGAAAGATGGGAGAATTGAATGTAAAGGGAAAGAGGTAGAAATAAATTATCTCGGGAGGATCTGATCTGTCTACTTTGTGATGTCATCTGCTTCTAGGCCTTGGAGATTGCTGTGAAATTCAAACTATGAGGTCATATTCAGGTATGGGTCTTGTTTAAGGAGTGCTGGAGTCGATTTAGGTTGGTCATTATTCACATGAATAAAGAAGAGTTTTGTAGTAGTAGTAGTAGTAGTAGTAGTAGTAGTAGTAGTTGTAGTAGTAGTAGTTGTTGTTGTTGTTATGATGGAGATGCAGATGATGGCCAGGTGTTTATAAGGTTCTTTCCAGCAAAGGTAACATGCATATTTTTAGTAGATTTCTTGATAGTCACTTGTCTCTTCATTGAAAGTGATTAAAGTAATGATCCTTTAATGAAGGCGATGCTTTTCCCCCACTACTATATGCTCTGTATATACTAGTAAGAAGTTATTATATATAGTTAAGACACACCATCAAATTATCCACCCACATTCCAACAAAGTACACTTAATCCAGGAAAGGTTTGGAGATGCTGTCAATGTGGTCCAAAGCTAGGATGGCAGTTCTTAACCCTCCCAACTGAAGCCTTATAGAACTGAAGTTCTATGTGGGCTAAGGTGGTCTTTTCAGTCTAATTTCTGGACTGGGCTTTTTAAACCTAATTCTAGTTTATATTCTACTAGTCCTGGTTATTAAGGTTGCTATAAGATATATAATTAATATCATTTCCACAGATTATTTTGGGTGCAAGTGGTTTATACAAATTCAGTCCACAAAGAATGTCAAAGTGAGGACTGATCTAAGTTACTAAAATGTTTTCAGTGTTATAATGTCAGCATGGTTATCTGAATTTGTACTTAGTCCATTTTCTAAACACACAGACATCAAACCAAGAGTGGGAATTGCCAAGGGCAGAAAGTAAATTTGTAAAATCATGTGGTGTGTCTTTAAGGCACTGTGAGACATGGAGGATTCCCTTAGGTGTTTCAGTTACCTCAGAAAATGTGGCTATAGTTACTAAATGAGTGAATATTGAAAGACTTTGCTCAGAATGTGAATGCTAGAGTAGAATCAATTGCCTTTCATTCCTTAGCTCATCATGGTTTGAAACACCATGGCTATTTTATGTCCATTTTCTTTAGAATATCAGAAAAGATTAAAAACCCACAGGGTTCCAGATATTATTATGAGACTCCAAAGTCACAAATGGGGTAAAGCAAATTGGTGAATTTCTTCTTCAGCAAGTGAGCAAACTCCAGCAACAGCTCTGCTTTAACTGTCCATACTTCACAGGCAAAGCTCGGAGAGGCTGAGGCAGTAAAAGATGTCTTGACTTTTGCTGACTCTGTGACTCCCAAATGTCAGATGTGTAGTCTGAGGAGCAAGCATTGTATCTCAAGCAACGGTAATCCATTCTGCTAGAACCAAAGCAAAAGAAAATCTTGTCTCTGAAGTTCTGTGTCTGCATATCATGATGAATTGAACTGAGAGGTGAATAGAAGCAAAGTTAAAAAACATTATCTATTATTATTTTCATGTGCATGGGAATCTTCAAGGGAAAAAAAATCTCATGAAGCTCCAAAGAAATATCTATGACCAAGATCATAGTAGGCTTTTAAAGCCAAAATACTTGTAGGAAATGAACTATACTAATGGAAACTTCTAGAGGAAGGGATGTGTGGGGACATAACCAAGAGACCTGTCTAGAAACTAGTTGACAATCAGGGCTACACAGAAAGTTTGTCAGTGCTGACTGTAACAGCCACTCCCAGTCATCAGTTGTACAGGTTGTTTCTAAATGGTGGATATTTTACTCTGTGATCTATAAAAGAGTTTTTCTTCATATGCGTTTGCTCATTAATTTTTAGCTATTTGTATTTTAGGGTAGTATATTCTGAAGTATTTCACAAGTATTAGGCTGAATGTTTTATGCCAATTATCTTAATACAATGAACCTATGAGTATTTCTTTTATTAAATATTTTAACTTTTAAATTATGTGTATGTATGTGTCTTCTGGGTCTACATGCAAACATGAGTGTGGGTGCCTTTGTAGGCTACAAGAAGGGTGGTGAATCACTTGGATTTGGGGTTATGGGCCACTATGATCTACCCACTGTAAGTACTGGACACTGAGCTGGAGTTCTCTGGGAGAATAATACATTCTTTTAGCCACAGAACATCTTACCATCCACAAGTGTATCATTATTGCTGTATTTTATAATTAAATACGTATGTAAGGATAGTGAAGTTGAGTAGTTTGCTAAACTCACACTGAGACAGAGAGACACTGTATGCCTGATGGTCCTATGTAAACTAGTCATTTATCCAGGACAGATATTTACATCACAGGATTCTTAGAATGATGGGTTTTCTTTTGGTTGTTGAAGAGATCATACTAAAGAAAACATTAACTTGCCTTTGGTCACTTAATAAGAAAATGGCTTTTAGGAATAAAATTCAAATGTATCAGGTTTCAAAATTTTTGTGTGTAAGAGTGATATGTCTGATCTTACAGTACATATATATATATATCAGTTTTACTCAGCACATGCACATGAGTACCCCAGCACACATACAAATGTGTACCTAACTGTGATATTATAATACAGAAATTTTGGTTTTTATTTTTAGTTCCCAGTTTATAACTTTTTTATTACTACAGGTCCTAGAGTCTCTAACTACCCTTGTTTTTTGTCTTTGACCTGGTAATAGATTCTCTGATTTTCCTTTATCTAACTAGAAATCACAAAACTTTCAATGAAAAATGACAATTCTTGACTACATTTTCTAGCTCTGGTTTATGGTCATTTGATCATTCTTTTTTGTTTGTTTGTTGTTTTCAAGACAGGGTTTCTCTGTGTAGCCCTGGCTGTCCTGGAACTCACTCTGTAGACCAGGCTGGCCTCGAACTCAGAAATCTGCCTGCCTCTGCCTCCCAAGTGCGCCACCACTGCCCAGCTCATTTGATTATTCTTATCCTATATAATCTTATTTTGGTATAGTTACCAATGCTTCCTTCATGACTATTCAAAGAAGTCTCTATAAAGCCTGAAATAACAGAATTTGGTAGTTCCCAGGCCTCAGACCAATGTAGAGATTCCTGGATGGAATTTCACATGGAAAGAACATAGAGTCATTTCCTGCTTCTCCCAGTCTGACCATATGTATTTCTTAACCCATCTTTTATAACATCTGTTATAACAGACCCTTCCCATGAGTTAGTTAATTAAACACGAGGAGAAGGTTGTAAGAAGTCTTCTGTATAGGCACTTGATCAAAATTATTTGTATCTTGTGACTGTCACCTGAGGAGAAGGAGCCATCCTGATGACTGAAATGCCTGCTTGGGTGCTCTACCTCTAGGTAGTTCGAGTCAGATTACTTTGGATGATCAGACACTCAGCTGGTGTCCCCTTCAGTGTTCATAGCTTTCTTCCTAGAGAAAGATAATATCTCCACGCCTCTCATGGTCACAGTGCAAGAGTAGAGGAAAGAAAAAACCCTCAAGTTTTGTTTTTCTTGCATGTGCTACAAGAGCAGAAGGAAATCCAGAAGTTTTGTTTTCCCAATGTAAGATGGCTGATGAAAGCGTTCATAGGACAGCATCTTTATTGTTTTCTGACGTTTTGGTGCTTGCTACCCTTGCTCATTCCAGCCTGTTATTCCTCCTTCATCTACTTTACTTTTATTGTTGCTGTTGTTATTATTATTGTTATTTCCATTAGAACTGTTAAACTGGAGTTTTGGCAGATATGTCCCTGACAGTTATAACCTTAAATTTGAAAAAGTGCTACAAGTATCTGAGTATACTGTTACTTTCTTGGGTCATTGTGTTTTCAATCAGCTCCATTGTACCCACAATGAATGGGAGACAGAACTGATGTTTAGGCTGTGCTCCGAAGTAATCTTTCTAGTCAGTAAACTTCACTGTCCTATTTTTATGTATGTCAACAGAACACCTATGATCTCTTTTGAGCTTAAAACACCAACATAACCATCTCTTGGGTAATATTAAGGGATGATTTAATTGTCAATATACATGTTGCACTTTTAACTTTATGGTGATGTCTTTCATAAATATCTGATATGCCAGAGAGTACTGATTCCAAAATATACTGTTATCCTCTATATACATACACCTATGGCAAAGAAACACTAAGGGATTAATTCCAATGGCTAGTCACAGGGTAGTTGCAATAAGATGCTATAATAGCTGTATAAAAGTTGTGGGTTATTTATTGTTAATAGAGAAATACCTTTTTTTGTTTTGTTTTGTTGGTTTTTGAGACAGGGTTTCTCTGTGTAGCCCTGGCTGTCCTGGAACTCACTCTGTAGACCAGGCTGACCTCGAACTCAGAAATCTGCCCATCTCTGCCTCCCAAGTGCTGGGATTAAAGGTGTGTGCCACCACCTTTTGTTTTTGTTCTTTTTTTAAAATTTGCTTCTGGTTGCTTTCATACTAGTGACCAGTCTCAAGCCGTATGCATGACAGGAAAGGACCTCTAGTATTGAAGTATAGCCCACTGAACTGATTTTTTAAAAAACATTTTCAACTAACATATCTAGATTATTGTACCTGGAAATGTGGAAACCTAAACCAGTGATAAGTGTGTGTGTGTGTGTGTGTGTGTGTGTGTGCGCAACTGTACACTTTGCTTACTGATATTATTCCCAAACATCTCTGCTAGCCACAATGAGAGCTTTATCAAGTCCTTGATTAAACAAGGAGTTTAACTCAATTTCGAAGGATAGAAGATCGACTATTGTGTTTAAGGCGGTAATGCTTGATCTCCAATTTTTATGGATTTTCATTAAAATAATTATATCACTTCCCCACTTTAATTTTCCCCTTCCAGTTTCTCCCAAATGCCCTCCCCAACTCTTTCCATGTTTCCTCTCACTCTTAAATTGATAACCTATGTTCCTTTGGTTACTATGTTATTGACATAAATACAATTTCCTGGGCCCCTTTTTGTTGTTTGTGTGTATATAGTTTCAGAGCTGACCTCAAGTAATTTCCTTAATCTAAGTGCATTGGGTTTTGTGATTTCTAAAGGTAAACATAATTTCTTTTTTAACTGAATAATGTTTTTAATTCTGTGAAAGGTTGTTTTCAAAATTTATTAGATCATCACACAGAAGTCTTTTAAGATCAATAAATAAGAATTTATTTTTATTCAACTGGTGTTTGTTAAAGCATTGCTAGAAATAATATTTTATATACCTAATAAAAGGGAATGATTACTTTCAGTTCTTTGTGGGATCAGGAATGATTTTGGAAGATTAATGTTTATTGTTACAGATTTGATGCATGCCAAAGAAAAAATTATTACCTCTTTAAACACAATAGTAGATCTTCTAACCATTGAAATTGAGTTAAACTCCGTGTTTAATTGAGGACTTGATAAAGCTCTCATTCTGGCTACAGTGAATTCTGCATTTGCATATTTTTCAGTTCTGGGTGATTTAACTTGCTACTAAATATTCTTCAAACAGGACACAAGAGGAGTACTTTTCAGTGTAAGTCAGTTACCATACTTCTACATCCTCAGTGGACACATGTCTTTCTAATCTTTGGTATCAAATACTGGATAGAACTAAGTGTATAAGAAGAAATAAGTGCTTACATAGTAATTACTCTCTGTGATGGGAGAGTTGTGATTTAAGCACCTCTTTTGAGGGAGCTTTGTTGAGTCTGGGGGTGCATTCCAGACAGTATTAATCTTCCTTCTGATTTCATGTTCCCTGACTGTGGATTATAGAGCAGCACCAATTTGAAAGATGTGACTGTCCTTTGGGCCTGGAATGTCCCAACTGTAACCTGTATTGGGAACTTTAGAACCTCATTGGGTTTGAGTTTCTTCTAACTAGAAGCCTGCGGACAGCTGCCACACAGCAGTCTGTCACAATATTTTATACTGACCAACTTGGAAAATATCCTTACATAAATGAAAAACAAGAGGAGGTGTTTGGAAGAATACCTCAAGCAGGGAATTTGCAAGATCATTTGACTGAAGCTAAGATTAACATAGAGCGCTACATTCTAGTAGACCAATTAGGGTTAGCTTTCATTGACTGGGAAGAATGGAAGCCCACCTGGGGATGAAACTAGAAACACAAGAACATTTATAAGACTCAATCTATTTAGTTGGCAGTCTCCAAATCCAGGAATGAACACTTCACAAGTCAACACAAAAGCCAAAGAACAATTTGAACAGGCAGGAAGAAAGTTCATGGAAGAGACATTAAAATACTTTTGGAGTTTTTTATTTATTTATTTATTTATTTATTTATTTATTTATTTATTTATTTATTTTGGTTTTTCGAGACAGGGTTTCTCTGTGTAGCCCTGGCTGTCCTGGAACTCACTCTGTAGACCAGGCTGTCCTCGAACTCAGAAATCCTCCTGCTTCTGCCTCCCGAGTGAGTGCTGGAATTAAAGGCGTGCGCCACCACTGCCTGGTACTTTTGGAGTTTTTATTTCTTTCCCGATTGCTATAATAATAAATATCTGGAAGCAGACTATAGGGAATTTGCTCTGATATAGAAAAGGACAGAAATAATTCTCTTAACTGGATATTGAAAGAAAGCACTGCCCTTTACCCATCGACCTCTTTGAAGAGCAAATTGAAGTTATCTCCAAATGCAAAACTCTACAGTCACCACTGTGTATTGGAAGGTGTCATGGTTTCAAAAGTGCACGGAGAATATAATTCACTCCTTTTTTTCCTGTATACTCTGTTTTTTCTGGTCATATGGGAATTCCTTTCTAGGGTGAGTAAATCACCATGTTATAGCTATGTGCTACTGTACAGAAATAGTGTCGGCAGGAATGTAACATTATTCAAAAGTGTAGTTCAACTTTATATGTAGAAATATACACATTAGTAATTAGTTCTATGTTCTCCAGGGGAGGCAGAATTTTATTTTTATATGATCTGTTAGTAGCCACGAAGAACTACAAAAGTGTAGACAATATTTTACCTGTTCGTTTTTTTTCTTTCAGGGATCTGGGTCTTTTGTTAGCGAAGTCATTAAAACAATGAAAAACTCTTATATAGTAAAGACATTCCCAAGTAAAGGATTTAAAGAATGTAGGACTATTTAAAGGGTTGAGTCACATGCTTAGCTTGGTGGTGGTGTCCTTTGCAAACATTTCCACTTTAACCCTCCCTGCTAATTCTTTGTATCACCTTTGCCAGAATGGCTTTGTGAGTACACTTGGTGAAGCTGTTGCTCTGGCGGGCCAGTGGAGCTGTAGTATGGGATTCTACACGTGTGGCACAGTGGGCGGTACATTAAATTGATAGGAAAGAAAAAATGTATACTTAAAGTTTTGATGATATCATTATCTTCTGTAAAACCATTTATACAGTTTTATTTGCTAGATTATTTCAAAGTCTGAATTTTTAAAAACCCATCTCATATAATATTATTGTCTTTAAGATATTCATCAATAGAAAGTAAGTCACAGAAAGTGTCCATCAGGGAAGGGTATATGTGTCTTGGTATAATCTTTGGAGTTGCAGAAAATTATCTTAAAATTACAACATTTCTAGGTAGAGTCTCAAATCTTGCTGCTATTTTTCAAAAACTATAAATACCTCTCTCAAGGATATTAATTTGCTGATGGGTCTATTTACGAAGTCTGTATACTACCTCCTTAAAAATAAATGAACTGAGAACTCAATCCTTTCTCTGAGGAGGAATCAATCAATCATCCACAGTGAGTAGAATGAAGGGACACCCTACTTAGCTTTCACATTGTTTTTAATGTAACCTAATCTTAATTGTTCATTGTTTACTATTCCTCCCAGAGATCTGCAGTATGATTTATTCAGAAATAGACTTCACCTTTGATGTAACTATTTTCCATTTTAGGCATTGTCTTATAGACATGTCCCTTATAGATTCTAGATATTTTAGTTACTTTCCCTAATTTATGATTAGTTTTATTATCACCCCTCCTTTGTTTTGTGATGTTTCTCCTCAATATTCTCATGAGTCACTTTTTATGTTTCCTCAGATTTACTAGTACTGCTGATCATGGCAGATCACAATCAACAAAGTTTTTTAATGGCCAGTGGTCAAGTTTTAGAGCACAATAGTGTTAAGATGGACCACTTCTGCTCCTCGTCTCTCTAATCTATACAACTTGTTAAAAATTATCATTATGCACACCTTTGAGTATGTAAAATTTAGATAAAAGATAGACTGTTGAACCTATTTTATTATTTTGAGCCATTAATTTTGAATCTCAGTTTAGTTATGTTTATGTTTAACTCACCGGAAAAATGTGATTCTTGTTACAATATTTTTATGATTTATTGAAGGTTAACTGAAGAAATGTTAGGCCCTATATTAAACACACACACACACACACACACACACACACACACTCCACTCAAATTTTGTCATTTATCTTCAAAATAACCTGATGAGGCTGAGTCCAAAATCATCCCTATTTTATAAGTGATGAAATTGAAGTGTAACCAAATTAATCAATTTCCATGATGTAACCCAGACAACAAACTAAAATTTAGAAAGCTCGATATATCCCAGGTTCACAGATATGGTCCTTAATTAAAGTGGTACTCCCATCCAGAAACTCAACATCAAGGCCCATAGTCTAACAGTTGTAAAATTCCATCCTCTTGATTAATTTATAAATTATAGGTAAAAATGAATACATTAATATGACAACTTAAGTCTCAACTAAACAATTTTTCAGTGGCATGCAATGGCCTATAAAACTTATTAATGTTAAAATACAACTGGAATGGTCTTATTAAAATGAAAATGAGTATTTCCTGCCACTGGTTCTGTCTGGTGTTTCATTCTCCCTTAAGAACTATTTGTTGGGCTGGAGAGATGGCTCAATGGTTAAGAGCACTGACTGTTCTTCCAGAGGTCCTGAGTTCTCCTAGCAACCACATGGTGGCTCACAACCATCTGTAATGAGATCTTATGCCTTCTTCTCATGTGTCTGATGACAGTGACAGTGTACTCATATAAATAAAATAAACTCTTTAAAAAGAGAGCTATTTACTATATAATAGTACATCTGTACACATAGGAACTTATGCCTTGTTACATTGACTGTCTTACTACTTTACAGACAGGTTTTCCAGGCCTATATAAATCCATGAGAACTACCTTGAATTCATACACAATCATTGTCACCCTAGCAGCCAAAATGTGCAGGCAAACACTTTGCAGAAGGCATGTGTATAAGGAAAGATGCAAACTATAATCACTGTATTCAGTTGAATCCAAATAACTAGACACGAAACTTTTGAAAAATGGGATCTTTGAAGTAGTTGGCAACCCCCCAGTTGGAGACCTGAAATACTTTTCTGAGCATTTTAAGTGTAGCTGCTGTCCTAACATGATTTCTAAGGAAAGACTTGGTATTGAAAAGGTGGGAAATGTTAGAGTGGGCACTGGCCATGATATTTGTATAAATACTCAGGTAGAAGCCAACCCAGTGTTTTACATTCTACCTGGAAGAAGTCTTCTCTTTCTCATGGTTGTCACTCACATATTCTATCAGCTGCTCTAGTGGCCCGCAAATTTCCTAAGGAAGATATCAGTGGGTACCCCTTAGTTTTATATCTGTACCTAGCATTGGAAATATTTGTTATAGTCTTGTGCTCATTCACAAATATAAAATCAGATTCTGTTTTGCAAAGGCAATTCTATTTTAATAGTCGAGATTCTAGTTTGATATTTAAATGTAGAATGCCTATTCTTCTAAGAAAGGTTGGTGGCAAACAAGGCTGCCATACTTGGACATTAGGGGTTTTGTTTTTCTTTTAATTTTTTGCTTTTAGTCTTAGGAGAATGAAGATTGAATAAAATCAAAATACTGTAAATGAATGTCTATATTAGAAGTTTGTAATAGTTCAAAAATGATCAAATAAAGAGAAGATAAAAATTCCTTTTATTAAAAAAGTATATGTTTGGGAGCTGGAGAGGTGGCTCAGTGGTTAAAAGCACTGATGAGCAGGACTGCTCTTCCAGAGGTCCTGAGTTCAATTCCCAGCAACCACATGGTGGCTCATAACCATCTGTAATGGGATCCAGTACCCTCTTCTGGTGTGTCAGTGACAGCATACTCAAATACATTAAATAAACAAACAAATATGCAAAAAAGGGTTTGTTTGAAGTGTCAGTCCACTTATAAAACTATACAATTCATAACTTTTTAAGTAGAATTTTTATATTTTTATTTTAGAGCCAGATAAACATTATAAATGACAACCTTAGGTATGTCTGTACCTAATATGTCTTAAGAAACCACTTTTATAAAGTAAGATAGCTTTTTTTTCATTCCTACTTGTCAAGCTTGTGTTCTCCAAATGCCCAATTCTATCTAATCAGTCATGTGCTCACTCATTTGCTTCATAGTACAATTATTGGCTATTTCTCTCAAGCTCAGAATTCAGTATCACCAAATGTGAGTTGTTTTATGTTTAAATGTGAAGGAAGCAGAGGGGGAGTGATTTTAGAAGACAGGGGTAAGGGAGTAGGGAGGGGTAAAACTGTGGTATGGATGTATTGTATGAAGAACGAATCAATTTTCAATTAAAAAAAAAGAAAATGACAACATAGTATTTTTCAACACTATAGTAAGTTTAGAGGGTCCTTGCTTGCAAATACAAATTTGAGGGCATCAGAGATTTGAGAGAGATGAGGTAAAAGTACATATTTATTTATTTTTAGTTTTTATTATTTAAAAATTAAAATACAATTACATAATTTTTCTCTTCTCTTTTCTTCATCTAAACCTACCTATGACATCCTTGCTTCCTCTTGAGTTGATGGACTCTTTTATTTAACTGTTATAATATATTTTATATATATAATAAAATATATTAATGTGTGTGCCTGTATTTCTCCTTTAGCTTTTAGTACTATTTCTTTGTTCTTTATACTTAGTGTTTTAATTGTAATGTGCATTTAATTGTAATGTAACTGGAATTTCTCTTCTAGTTTTGTGTACTTGGTATTCTATGAACTTCTTGTATCTGCATGGTTTTTATACTACTTTATTTGGGAAAGTTTTCATTTATTAACTTTACCTGAGATTTGTCTCCTTAAGCTATACCTATAATATGAAATTCTGGATTTTTTTGATGGTGTCTCCAAGTTCCCACATTTTCCCTTCCTGTGCTTTAAAGGCTTTTTTATAATTTTTGTGTGGTCTAATTTGTCTACTTTATCTGACTCCTGGGGATCCCCTCTTCTACTTGGTTCATTCTAGTTATAAGATTTTCCCTTGAATTCTTTTTGGGGTTTAGGTTATTGAATTTCTCAGTCCCTGACCCATTTCAGCTTAAATTCTTTTCAATATTTCTATCTTTTTATTTAGCTATATTTCAAAACCTAGATTGTCTTCATCATTTCTTTCAGCATTATGTTCATGATTTCTTGGCCATCATTCAGCCATGTGTCGTCTTTAAGTGTATAGTTTTTACATTCATTGAGCTGTTTTGTTACATCCTTCTTGAACTCCTTGATTCTTTAAAAAAGTATATGAGCATTCTTTGAAATTCTGTGTCCTGGGGATCATCTAAGTAATTCTCATTGTGAAATATTTCTATAGTACTGGTCATTTGGGGGTGCAGTGTACTTTGACCTTTCATATTTGTGTTTTTATGATTATACTTGAGCATGTGTACCTGGACAGATCACAGAATGTGTAGAGTTATGCCTGAAGGTTGGAAATAGCATGAGTGGGATAAAATCAGGTGGACACAAGTCTTCACTGGTATGCATGTTCTGGTTCAAGAATGGAGGTTTGGGGTGGCATGAGTAGGGTTGACCAGAATAGGTCAGGACACTGGATGTGGGATCTGGTCAGATCTGATGATGGAAGTGGGTTCATGGAAGGACAAATCTGGTGGGCTCACATGGCTTGGCCCTGATGCAAGATATGCAGACATGTACTAGACTTGTTAAGATGGCTGTGGCACAAGAGGGATGACATCAGGTAGTAGGAGGGAAGAGTCTGGGCTGGTATGCCAGGTATGTGTCCTGGCCAAAGCCTAGAGTTTAGGTGTGGTACAGGCAGGGATGACCACACTAGGGTTGAGTGTGTGACTTGCAGTAGTTGGATGGTGTATAGAAGAAAGGATCAAGTGGACTAGCCTGGCTCAGCTCTGGTACATGTTGTGTAGGACTTGGCTTAGTAGAGAGGTTGCATGTATCTTGAATGATAAAGTCAGATGGAAGGAGGAGCTGACTTTAAGCATGTGTATTGTGGCCAAAACTTGGAGTTTGATGATATTGAGAACAATGTTGACCAAACTAAGACAATAGAGCAGGTGGAAGGTACAATATGTGCAGAACCTAGCTGTTCAGAAAAGTTGAATATCTTGTTTTGTGTTTTAATTAGTTAATTAATTAATTCTATGCTGTTTCTGTATTCATGCATATGTATGCCCAATGCATATTAGAGTTTGCAGAGACTAGAAGAAGGTGTCAGGTCCCATGGATTTGGAGTTACAGATGGTTGTAAGCCAATCATATGGACCCTGAACCCTGCTCTTTCGCATGAGCATCCCAATGCTGTTAACCACTGAGACATCTTTCCAATCTGTGGAAATTGTTTTAATGTGAGAGTAGTTAATATGTGGAGCATGAGAGAAAGCACTGCAGAGGAGAGTATTGACTGTGCTTATTAGAGTAGGGCAAAACAAGACACCCAAGTGATATTGACCCACCTTGAAAACTGAGAATTTTCAATGAAGATATTCACACATCATTAGGCCTCTTGGCCTAAACTGTAAACACGGTAAACATTGATATTTGGTCTTTTCTCTTCATATTTGTATCTATAGTATGACAAATAGTGCCTAGGACTTAGGGAGAATCCATTAAATATTTGTCAAATAATGAAATCTAATGGTCATTCTGTACAAACTATTGATACTTTGGAATGGTAGTGGTCAATTTTTTTATGACTTTCAATATGGACAATTATTTTCAGTAAACCATATTACTTTATTTTTATGGATGGTATAATAGGTTTTTGATGAAGAAATGCCAAGTGGTTAAGGGCACATACAGATCTCCCAGGGGACCTGAGTTCAATTCCAGTCATCCATATTGTATGGCTCATGACTGATATAGGCACCTCTGTGTGAATGTCTGTCACACAGATATACACATGAATATACAATTCTAGACCCTAAGAGGTTAAGTGAATTATTTGTCATTTTCTATGGAGAAGGAATGGGACAAACTGGGACAAATGGGTGGTAAGGTAGGGCAAAGAGAAAAGTAAAAGACCAAAGTCCAAGTGTTCCAATAACGGGTATGATAGAGACACAGTGGCTGAATGTAGAAGTTGTGGAGTTTGGCAGAGTGGACTAGGGCAATCAGAAAAGTCTAAGAAGCATTATAGAAACAGAAAAGTGCAGTGGCAGCATACACAAGTGACATGGTGCCCAATGTCTCAGACTACAATGCTTAGTGACCAGTATGGAAAGGGAAAGGGTGGGATATTATTTACTGAAGACTTGGAGGATCTATAATCTGTTACTGGTGGATGTATTCTTTCTCAATATACGTTGCAGATTTTACTTTTCTGTAGAAATGTTTGCTTCCAATACTGGGGCCTCCTTGAGCTTACAATTCAGTTCGAGTCTCAGGTATAATTTTAGAATGATTTTACCTTCAGCCAAAAGAAGGTACTGATTTCTTCCTTTCTAAAACCTGACTCTATTTTCTGCACCAGTTGGTGTTCATATTTGATCTAGATATTGCTGTTCTAACCTTCCACATCCTGCCAGCCTTCTATTCAAGTCAACTCTCAACCCCAGGGCTTCCATTAGCTTCTTCAGCCTGATCCAGGCTTCCCCGTTGGTTTGCCAACACGTACTGTGTTTGCACTGGCCAACATGCTCATATCTCCCTACTCTCTTCTTCCAAACATCTACTTTGATGTTTTCTTTTCCCCATTCTCTGTCTCTTTTACCTATAACTCCAATCTCCATGTTGCCAAGATCTGTGGACCCTTAAATGAATTTCTTCATTATCCATATAGAAACCAACTGAAACCATCTGTTTGCTTCCTGGCATTTTATTTTGTATCTGGAATACAGGGAGGTGGGAGAAGTTAGTATGTACCCTCACTGTCCCTTGTTTTGGTGGGCGCTCCATGCTATCAAATATTTTAAATAGCAGTAGCTTTAGATAGTTGACATTGTGATATCATAACTAAAGTTTTTTTGAGCTAAAACGAACAGCAACAAAAACTGAAAACTTTCCTTATACACTTTCCATGCCTCAGACACTGTTCTGAGATTATCATATACTTAATGCAGTAATTCTCTTAATTATCCTATGTTGTTGGTAGTATTGTTGACAATTAGAGGAAGAAGAACTTCAGGCATAGAGAGCACAAAAATTTACTTATGATATTTAAATATAATCCTTCTTCTGGTCTCTGTTGTTCATCATAAGTTGTTGTAGTTAAATATAAGTTAAAATGCAGTAAGCTAGACTGCACACACACACAATGTGGATAATGTATTTAATGGTAATTAAGGTATAGGACAACTTTCTTATATAGATTTGATTGTAGTTTAATGCCACCACAACTGTCAAAAACTGTCTAATCATTTGTTATAAACACACATCCAGGTATTTACTCAAGAAACAGTAAGAAAATATCCCCTTGCAAATACTTGTTGTACATTAATAATATATATATATTATATACATATTATATATATATATATATTCATATTCTCCAAACTAATTACCAAATAATTGATGAATGTACAAAGAAACCAAGGTGTAAATCTACAGTGGAAAGTTCTTTATCCACATGTAAGAATATGGATAAATAGCAACTGAATGACCTCACCACTGATTTTTCCCCTTGCCCTAACTCCCCTTTTACCACTCTTCTTCCCACCTAGCCTGGAGTTTTGTAACTGAAAAAAAAAGAAAGAAAAAATCCCAATATGGAGTTTATGTATGCAATTGATATTTTGAAACGTGTCATTGTGAAATAATTGCCACTGAGCTAATTAACATGCCTCAGAGGTTCCATCATCTTTATTTTTGTGTTCTGAACACTTAGGAACTAACCTTTTAGCAAATTTCAAGTAGAGGAGACAGCAGAATACCAGCCATAGTCACTTTGCTATACTGAAAGCCATCTGCCATGATTGCAATTATATCCCTTTGAGTATCTTTCTATAATACTCCCACTGCTCATCCCCAGCTCTCAGAAACCAGCATTGCATCTTGGTGCACATGGATGTAACCCCTTTGGGGCATCTTATATAAATGAGATATGGAATGTTTGCCATTGTATGTCTGGCTTTGTGGACTTGGCATAATGGCCGGGCTCCTCTATGCTGTTGGAAATGGTAAGATACCTCTATTCTTTTCTTATTCTTGTGTCTTAGGTCATTAAGCTTTTTTTCACATCCTTGGAAATACTGCTATAGTGTTCATAAGAATGAAGAATATTTTAAGATACTAATCTACTACACATTTTATATTACTGAGCATATATTTATCCAAGGAATGCATTCTTTATTGGAGAATGTAGTTTTATTTTAAGGTTTTTGGTCTCTTATATTTCTGTCAAACTAACCTAGCACTTTGCAGCACCTTTAGCTTTTGTCTGGTTTGAACTACTATAACAAAATACCATAATATTAGGTGCTTTGTAAAAGAACAGAAAGGTTTGGTGTGTTTCTGCAAGTTTAAGAATTCACAATCAGGGTTGACAGCAGATTTAAATTATGGTCTGTCTTTCTGGTCAAAACCACCTGGCTATGCCAGCCTATGCTAGAAAGAGCATGGCTGCTGTCTGGGATCTCCTTCATAAAAACACTGAGGCCATTTAATAGAGTTCTACCCTCAGGATCTCAGGATCTAGTAATTTCCCAAAGGTTTATTTACTAACCTGACCCTCGGTGTCAGGATCACAGCATAGGACTTGGCTGGCAACACTAACTAGGGATTAGTGTTACCGAGACTTGAGGATTTTCTATAGTTTGTTCATGTCATTTTTCTTTACACATAAAAATGAAGTAGTCTAATTGTTTAGGAAAGGGGTTGGCTTTGTTGGATAAGTATGGCTTTATTGGAGGTGGTATGTTACTGGTGATGGACTTTGAGGTTTCAAAAACCCACACTAGGCTCAGTGTCCTTCTCTCTATACCTGTAACTTGCTGATCAGATGTCAGCTCACAGCTACTGCTCCATTACCACATCTGCTTGCCTGTAAGCATGCTCCCTGCCATGATGATCATGGACTAACCCTCTGAAAGAGTAAGCATCCTAATTAAATACTTTCTTCTGTAAGCTTTTTTTGGTTATGTGTCTTCTCACATCAATAAAACAGTAACAGGCTTTGGAAGGAGGAAAGAAAAGAGGGGCATGATGTAATAATGTTGTAATCTCAAAAAAAGTACAATTATAAAAGTATCATTGAGCCCAAATCAAAAGCCCTTGCTCTCTTCATCACACACATTTATCTTTCCTCATTCCTTCCTCCCAATTTGACCATACATAGATATTAAAAGTGACACAAAACTTGAAATAGAAATGGACAAAATTTGTTTTGTATAAATACTAAAGAAGATAGAGGGAAGGGACTTGAAAGAACCACATACAGTGGTAGCAACTCTCCACAATCTCAGCATTTAGGTATTAACGACAGAATGATCAGGAGTTCAGGACTAGTCTTATGCTTTGTAGTGAATATAAGCTTAGCTTGCTTGGCTTACATGAGGCTGTGTCTCAAAACAAAAACAGAGATAAAAGACCAAGGAAAAAGGCCACAAAAGACTTCCCCTCCTTTACCCGTCCTCAAACAAAAGTAAATCCATGGGCAGCCTGTATGGTAGGTCAACAGAGTGGTCACAAGGTTTCTAGGGTCAAAGTGCCCTTTTCTAGTTCAGTGTGGCCAACATATGGTGCTCATGTCTTTGAAAAAAACTGGGAGTAATACTTAACCCATTTCTCTCTCTCTCTCTCTCTCTCTCTCTCTCTCTCTCTCTCTCTCTGTGTGTGTGTTTGTGTGTTTGTGTGTGTGTATGTGTGTATGTGCATGTGTCTAAGTGTGAGTGGGTGGGTACAAAAGTGTGACCACCCCAGGAGGCATGTGTGGGGACCACAGATTGATATCCAGTTGTCCTCGTCTACATCTCAATGTTTAAGGCAGCATCTCCCCCTGAACTCTGAGTACTCCATTTTACCTAGGCTCCTGGGATTCTCTTGTCTTCATCTCTGGGATTAGTAGTGTGCACCTGGGTTTTAAGCTAGTGTTGGGGGTCCAAACTCAAGCCCTCACACTTATGTAGCAAACAATTTTTACCCATTAATCCATTTCCTCAGCCTTGAAACTTACATTTGATTAGGTAAAATATTGGTCTCAGTATAAATGTCTTATTTTGATTCTTGAGCCCAACTGAAAGAAAGGTTTGTGTGTGTGCGTGTGTGTGTGTGTGAGTGTGAATGTAGACTTCTATTTTTATGATCATAAGTGGGTGACTTAAACCACAAAATATAATTTGGTTGTTCTACTCAGGCCTCTTATTATGTAGCTAATAAAATCTATTGTTGAATGGAAATTCAAAGATCAGAGCACTACACTGAAGTCTAAGTTGACATAGTTGTATATATCTAGACTATGGGCTTGAATCCTCTCCTCTCCACTTCCCTGCCCAACCAAATGGGATGCTAACCCCAAAGATTTTGGTTATGTGTACCAGCAACAAGTTTTCCATTGTCTACATACTGTAAAGGATAAACCATTCAGTCTGGAATATTTTATGTTGGTTTCAATTTGTTACATTTGTAACAACTTTGACTTAAGGAGGTGGTTAGACTGGGACTTTGTAGTTGGAATGGAAGGAAAATTACTGAAGCTTTTTCTAATGCTTCTCACTTGGAAAAATGATGACAATAATATTTTTACCCTAGTTTTGCTGAAAATTCTTAAATGGTTTCATAATATATATAGAAAATCTGGTTTTAGAGATTTGATAGAATTACTCTTGTTTGTAATGTTTCAATAAAATATTATTGAAAGAATTGCTGTACTGATATTTACAATCATAAAAAATCTCAGTTTTATTAGAAGACTGTAGATTATCAGCAAATACCACTTTTGGTTGTATTTATTTTACTTTACTTATTTAGTATTATTTTTGGAAATGCAGCTACTGCATGTTAAGAATTAAAAGCAAACAAGACATATGCATTTAAATAACAATATCTGTTCTGTCAACCATAACATTAATCAAGTAGCCAAAGTACTAATTAGAGGCAACTTCCAAGGCATTGGCTGCCTTATAATTATGTTTACAATAGAGTCTGTGCCTTTTGAAGCTTCTTTTTAAGTCTTTGGAGTTATCAATCTCTCTGCTCTGGGATACTTTTCCATATTTTATAACTTTGCTATGTTTGTTTTTTAAGTAAAAGAGTTGGTTTAATGAAGTCCTTGTCTCCATCCCTCAATCACATTCTTGGTCTAAACTCATCAAACATTCTGAAACAGAACAGTCTTCAACTCCAGAAACATTCACAGGTCTTTTTGCAGCTGGTTTCCAAGATTCTTTCAACATTCTTTATTCCCCCCTCCGTGTTCAAGGCTCCTTTGGCCATTACTTAGCCAGATTCTAGTTTTCTTGTTGCTCAAGCACTGAGTTTCTGTTCTTTGTCTCAGGTGAGATTCCTGGCAGTTTTCTACTTTCCTTTGGCTTCAGCGATGAGACAAACACTGCTGTCTGGTTCATATTTATAGTGGCATTATGAGTTGAAGCTTTAGTGCATTTTGCTTTTGTATAACATCTGCCATACATTTACGCTCTATGGCTGAATTTAGCACTGGTGAGTAATCCTATAACAATCCTTGCTTTGATTTTTGATAACTACTCTTCCTATTCTGAAAAAGAAGCACAATTAGCTTGTTTTTCTAGACTAAATTATAACCCTCCGACACTGGAAAAATATGTGGATTCTATACTAATCATATGTTTTACTGTTTTATTTAAATGCTACTTACTTATATATAACGTATTGTAATAATCTCACTCAAAGGATTGTCTGGTAAATTACGTTTTGCTGGTCAGAATACTATTTCAAATACGGTAAAGGGGGGCAACTTAAAGGCCGACCTTGAGTTGGATGTGTTCTTTCATGTTCCCTCTCAGCAGTTAAGTGGAAGCAAGAGAATGCAGTCCACAAAGAGGCTGAGTTGGTCTGACGTACCTTTTTGTGATGATCCATAAAAATTACCTTATGCAGGTCATCTTTCTGGATCATAAAGTTTAGTTCCTGAGACTCATCTCTAAGGCAGAGAGCATCAGTGGGTCTGTTCTATGGTAGCATGAATTTCCTGGAGAGTTTCATTTTTCACTGAAACAATTTCTCCATTGTTCACATAGTTAGACTCCATCTTTCAGTTTGGGGGTTGTTTTAGTGTGAACAGAGCTATGAATCATTAAATGAACTTGTGATTTATGTCCTTTCCATACCTGTTAAGTCTGCCTCAGTCATGAAAAGAGAACGGGCAAGAAACAAAAGTTTTGATAACAATAGAAAAAATAGATTGACTGAGTGTTTTCTTACGTGGATTTTTTATACAATATACTTGATCATGTTTTCCCCTGCCCCACTCCTACGACCTTACACCACCTTCCCTTCCCAAACTTATGCTCTTTCTATGAACTTAAAAAAAGTCAAAATAGACAAACAATAAAACAAAAAAATGGCAAAATAAAATGATAAAAAAGTGAACACACCCACACACACACCCCAAACCATGGCTGACTATTCCTGGTATATGGAGGAGACCTGTTCTGTAGTGTGGTTTATATACCCAATGACACATGACTGGAGAAAACTTTATTTATTTATTTATTCATTCATTCATTTATATGTCAGGTGTAAAAGAGAAAACAAAACAAGCAAACCTTGTCTTTACCCTTTTAAAATTCTGTATATCTGACTGAATGCACTGAAGACAGATTCATAGAGAGCATGCATTTTATGTAATACTTTTACAGATACAAAGAAGACTCTGAGATAAGAAAGATCAAAAGAAGCAAAGATGCAATTAGTATCAAGAGCTTTTCAATTTTAAAAATAAAGAATGCTAAGCCGTGGAAACTGAAAATACAGAGGGCAATGGGAGGTTTAACTTGTAGGGAATAAGACTTTTTTGAGAAATTAAAATGTATGGTGGAAATGAAGGAAAGTCGGGACGTCCCATTGCTAGGCTTGCTTAACTGATGCATTTTAGCTGATACTTCAAGTGTCAGATGCTCTGTATAGTCTTTCTCCATCCTTCAGCAATGGTTTTATATACAGGAGGAATGTGGCTTGTTGGGGAGTCCTTCCCATATTTACTGTTCCTTCGTTATCACATCATTGGCTCAAAATACTTATGATGCCTGTTCTTGCTTGTCAATTTGACCATATCTGGAATGAACTACAATCCAGAAATGGAACACACATTTGTGATCCAGATTTTGAGGCATAGTGGCCATGAAAAACTTAGGCCCAGGCAACGTAGTACATGCCTTTATTCCCAGGAGACAGAAGCAAGCAGATCTCTGAGTTCAAGGCCAGCATGAGACGGTGCAACTTCCTAATCCAGGTGTGGTGATATATACCTTTAATCTGGGCCATACCTTTTGCTGGAGGCCTCCAAAAGAACAATGAGAAAAGGAAGTGTTCTTCTTCACTTGCTTGCACTTACTTGTCAGCACATCTGTTAGAACCTACTTCAGGATTCCAGCTTACATACTGAGGACCAGTTAAAACACCTAGCCTCATGGGACTTAGCATGATTCTTAGACTTCCCATTCACAGCTGCCCATTGTTGGGTTAGTTGGATAACAGACTGTTAAGTCATTCCAATAATTTCCCTTAATATAGAGACGTTCCATAAGTTCTGTGACCTAGAGAACCCAGACTAATACAATACCTAATACACCTAAGTGACGTAATCCAAGGTGGAGTGTTCTGAAGCCCTCATTTCCTCTGTCTAAAACTTCAGTGTAAGTCATCTGAAAGGCAAAACTGAATTAGTGTCTGGCAAAAGAATCTGGTTGGTGACATAGTAGTAAGAGCTCTGCCAAGGAGAGGATGGTCATCAGGAGAAAATACACTGAAAAAAACAAATGTAAGCACACTGCTCCAAGTTCAATAAATTTGTCTTCCAACCTTTTGAATAAAGGTCAATAAAGGTCAGTCCAATAAAATGGTTGAATTTCAGCTGTCAGATGGATAGTGCTAGGGTCTTTTGTTCACATGTATAAAATAGATACTTTGTGTCATATAATCCATAGTAAAACAGTATTTTCTCACAATGACTATATATGCTACAGCATGTTGAGCAGTTGTATCTACAAGGTGACAATTTTGGACCATAAACATTCTAAAAGTTTTTATGGAGTTTTTGTTTTTCCTAGGAATTAGGATCTCACTCACAGGAGGGATAGTTGGATTTTCTTGTCTGGTCATAGATACCATCCCTTCATCCATCTGCTTCCATGATCATATTTACATGATGATCATTGTTGTAGAGACTACTGTAGCTCACATTTTCGATACTATTTTTGATACTACAACAATCAGACTGATCAGGTAAAATGACAAATGTCTAGATAACTGTTGTATGGTGGTTTAAAAATTGTGCTTCACTTAAGAAAACCATCAGGCTGATAGGAAAGATAAGTTTGAAACAAAGCCAATCCCAGAAGACCAGAGGTTGAGCAGAATAGATTAAGGAGATAGGAAGAAAAAAGAAGATTTGTATTAAGAAACTATTTTCTTTCTCAAGGAAGTGAGAGTCTAAAAGAGACAAAATAGAGAAGGAAGTAGTTTCATGGTGTGTTGCCTTGGGAAAATCTGTCTACTTTGTGATGTCATCTGCTTCTAGGCCCTTGACCTGACTCTGAAATCTTTTCTATGAGGTCACCTGTGGAGATGGTATTCCATCTGTTCTGGGTATGTTGGTGAGTCTAGCTAGGCCATGGTTCACATGAATGTAGGAGGAGGATTGTTTACTATAATGAAAGTTCAGGTGGTGAGAAGTTCTGCGTAAGGTCCTTTCCAGCAAGGTAACAATGTATGCTATTTCCTAAGCTTCTTGATATCTACTTTACTTCTTGGTTGAAAGCGATGAAAAGAATCTACTTTATTCACATATGTCCCAAATATACTAGCTAGTTCTTCTAGATTGCAAATCTTAGCATCTAATTGTTCACTCAAGTGCCTGGAACGTCTACTCAATCTGGGACTGAAAGGTTGGGAGCTGCTGCTGAGTATAAAGTCCCCCAAAGTATTTCTGCTTCATAACAATTTTTATTTTCATAAAGGCTCATTTTGGTTATTTAAGTCCATTTCATGACTGGAATTCTTCCCTATAAGCATTTTAACATTTTTATGTTTAGATTGTATGTCTTGCCATGATTATTAAGGAGATTATCAGTTGTAGAAATTTTTAATCTGGACCTGAGGTTTCTACCCTTCCTTTGACCATTTAGTTCCCAGATAAAAGATACACACAACCCTTATATTTACAATAAGCCTTAAATAGTACAAGGACTGGGCAAATATAGATTGTATGCTATTACAATCTACTTTCCTATTGATAACCTCAAGTTATTATGTACTATGTTTCTTCTGGGCTGCTCTTAACTCCAGTTGGCCATCCCTCAGGGCTACATTTTTATGACTCACCTAACCTATGGTGGCTTCTCCTTCCTCCTACACATTCTTCTCCTCATGGTCCTCCTCTAACCCCATGTCCAGGATACCTAAACCCCACATATGTCTCTTCTGCTCACCTATTGGCCGTGGGCATCTTTACTTACCAATCAGAAATAACTTGGGAGCAGAGTCACTTGAGTTTATGTGCAGTATCTAGGTCTTGGGGGTCCACACTTATCATTACAATAGACAGCAAGACCTCAACAATCAGTTATAAAATTATTTTGAGTATAACGTAGCTATTGTGAACAAATAGCTTACTTGTGATGAAAAAAAATGAGTTTCTTAGACAAAGTCGATCTAGAATGGAATGTCAAGGTCAGGAATAGTCAATTACTAGTATCTTTGCCACTATCATAATGTCAGCATGAATACTTGGGTTATATTCAGTCCATCCATTGAACATGCAAGGAATAACTTAATAGAGTGAATAGCTGAGTGTAGGAGATAAGTGTATATAATCATGTGAAATTTCAGGGCACTTTGATACCTCATAAGGGCATGATGGCTTCCTTCTGAAAGTGTATTATATTTACAGTTAGTGAAACAGCAAAGACTTTGGCCAGAAAGTGAATATTGGAGCAGAATTGATTATGTTTCAGTTCCTTAATCGTCATTTCCTTGTATGTGCATCTTATCCAGTGAGACATGAGTGCAGACCAACGAGTCAAATCAAATAGATGACAAGATGGTTTTCTGGATGAGGGTATGAACCATCCGCCAGTTGTTCAACAACCTTATGTATTTTTCCCCCAGATATCCCGGAATGTAAGTAATATTAATCAGGAAAATAAGCTTGCAAACTGGGTGGAGAAAGGAAGCAAGGGGTCAATTTCCAACTGCATACAAAAACAACGTTGTCAGATCTTTTATTTTCAAGGCTTTTCATTTTCCTAGGTACAGGCTTGATGGTGGATAAATTGTGATCTTTAAAAAGAAAAGGAATAATTTGAAACATTAGCATTACATACCCATTTGTAGTAGGAATATCATAAAAATTAAAACTCCCTAGGTTTTAAATACTAGTATGAGCACGACAGATTCTAGAATTCTACATGGAAGAGTGAATTGGTGTAATCTCCTTGTTCCCAAGTGAGCACGTTCCAGTGAAAGATTATTTAACTGTCCACACTTCATAGGCACATATTTGGGAGCCTTGCATAAAAATCTCTTGCCCCTGCCTGACACTGATGTCTTTAAGATATCAGCTGGAGCTTTAGGAGTAAGCAGGATACTCAGGGAAATGATGTTCCATCCTGGTGAAATGACATTTCTCTCAAGTTCTGTGACTTTGGCCAATACGTTGAACTAATAGGTAGATAAGAGCAAAACAAACACAATTTATTTAGAATTTTCATGGGCACAGGAGAAATTCAAAGAAAAAACTGTATCCAAGATCTTAACATACATCTTAAACAAAACAAGTTATGAAAAACTAACAAGATGTAAGAAAAGCTTCCAGAGGGGGTAACTTGTAGGGAAGTGCCTGGGATGAATGTTGGAATCTGGCTAACAAGAACATACTAAAGGTTTGATTGTGCAAGTTCATTTTAGCTTCTGTTTGCAGTCCCCAGTTATAGGATTTTCTTCTTTTCCACATATAGGGGAGGGTACTCAGCATATGAAAAGTATTATCTCCTGGGGGTGTCTAGAGAGCCTGTTCCTCAGCATGTGAAAGCATCATCTCCTGGGGCAGGTCAGAGAGCCTGTCTGTCAGCACATGAGAAGCTTCAACTCCCCGGGGGAGGTCAGAGAGCTTGCTTCTTGGCTGCTTTTGCTCAGTCTTTTTAAAGGTTTTTTAGTTCCTCTAAAATAGAAAGCATTGTGTTTCAAGATGGTGTGTTTTGAACCCCTCCAGAAATGTTATGCCTAACTGTTTTGTATACACTCTTTTCCTGCACTGTCAGAAAGAAACTTGCGTGCTAGTTATCAGTCACCCATGTTTTATAGTTAAAGAAAGAAAAGCTCTAAAGTATAATGAAGTTAAATATTTGGGAAAAGTAACATTGACATTTGGTCTTATTTCAAGGTTGGTCCTAACCTAGAACATGTAATTGGTGGTTAAGGTATTTATAGACATTACTTAAGTATTAAGCATTAAGGCAGATAAGATTAAGGCAACCAGATTATTCTGGTTGTTGAGAGAAAAGGTTAGAAGTAATTTGCTTTTGACCAGTTAACTAGAACATGGCCACTTTTATAATTCAAACATGTGCACTGGATTATGCTGATTTTGTCTATGAAAGTGATTTGAATCCATTTTACACTAACAATATGTATTTTGCACTTAATATGCAAACATTATTATATAACTAAGATTTTATAATATATAAATTTCATTCTCATCTAGAGATCCTGATTTACAATTTCATCCTTGATTTGAGAATTTTTTTTCCTATCCAAGGCATGTCATAGACACTTTAACTGCCCTGAACTTTGTTCTTGAATTGTTCATCAATTTTCTGACTTCCTGTTGTCTGATAAGAGGTCATAAGACTTGTCTTTTTCCAGACGTTGCTTGCCTGGCCCTGTGCATATTGGAACTGTGTAAATGTGGCCAAAGAACAACAGGCCTTGCTTGGAATTTCTCTCCTGGATCACAGACACCAGGACATACTTTACTTGTGTAACCTTATTTTGACATAGTCATCAATGGTTCCATCATGCCAATGCAATGAAGTCCCCCTTAAAATCAGAAAGGACAAACTTCTAGAAGTTTCATGCAGAAAGTCCTGGATGGAGATTTACCCAGAGAGAGTATGAAGCTCTGATTGCTCCACCCAACCCTCACTCCATAGATCTCTCTTCTGTCCTCTGTTGCATTTTGTATGGCCGACTGGTAAGCCTGTTTCCTTGAGTCCTGGAAATTGTTCATGAAAATGAACAAAACCCAAGGGAAGGGCTTGGTGTAGAGCCAGTTGGTCAAAAGCACAGGCAAAGTTACCTGTAGTTGGTGAATGCCATCTGAACTGGTGGGTCTGTACCCAGCTGTCAGCCAAGAGCTCTAGCTCTTTCAAAGCGAGTTTCTTTTAGATAACATGCTGTTTCTTCTCTCTTTTCTCACTGCTCTGGAGACTTTTGTAAAGATTGTGTGTGCTGCTGTCACCCTTAATAGCTCTGCAACCACTAAAGCAGCAGTTCTCAACCTGTGGGTTGCAACCCCTGCCTCAGGGTAGCATAGCAGATAATGTTCATATCAGATATCTACATTACAGTTCATAACAGTAGCAAAATTACAGTTATGAAGTAGCAATGAAATAAATTTCTTGTTGGGGAACTGTATGAACTTGCATGAGGACCTAAACTGTATTAAAGGGTCGCAGCATTAGGAAGGTTGAGAGGCACTTCTCTAAATTCAGATTGCTGATTAATATGCTTTTGTATCTTGACCTAGGAATTCACAAGCCTCACATTTTTCTCAAGATACTCTCTAATCTAATCACATACATTGGTGTTTATGATTCCAAAGATTAAATAGTATTTGTTCTATTTTTGCTACAGTCTCGTCTATACTGGCATCACCAGTAAGTGTTTCTAGTTCCATTTCATGACACAAACATTATAATATTGTATCAAAGCACACTGTCAGTGAAGGGAAATGTTGGCAGTTGGGACAATTATTAAAATATAGGATTAGGTAAATATATGTGTCTTTCAGTTCTCTTCTAAGTTTGTGGCTTCGAAGAAGCAAGTTTTTTTGTTTGGTTGTTTTTTTTTTTATCTAAGATCAAAAGCAACTGTTATTAAGGAAATAATATTACTTATATAAATTTAAATCTATTTAATGTTTAAGATGTTGGTTTGAAAGCTTATATCCCACTCCCATATATACATATAAGTGTATTTATGTACATATGTATGTATCTGCTGAAACTTAACCCTCAAGGAGATATTTAGATGTGGTTGCCATTTGTTAAGTGATGACTATGAAATCAGGGCTCTCATAGATGTGATGAGTACCACCATATGTAAGTCAGGTCATAGAGATCTTGCTTATTTCTACTAGCATGTGAGAGTGGCTTGCACCTTAATCTTGGAATTCCATTATATAAAGTCAAGTTTTTCTTACCAAGTCTATAATTTTTAAGATTTATTTGCATGCGTATATGTGTGTTTGTGGATGTTTGCAAGATGTGTGCAGGTGCCTGTGGAGTCCAGAAGAGAGTGTGGGAGCCTGTGGGCTGCTGGTCACGAGCCAATGTGTATGGTAACCAGAGCTGAAATCAGGGGTTTCAGAGGTGTAGGATGTGCTTTTAAATGTTGAACCATCTCTCCAGGCCCCAAGCTACAATACTTCATTGTCATAGCCCTCAATAGACTAATTTCAACACAGTGATTAAGATTTCAAGCAAGAGATGAAGATGTGCTTTGCTATGAGGTAGAAACCATTGAGATGAGAGAAAAGGAAGAGTTATTTGGTGCAAGTGAAAGGCAAGAAATACTCTGCGGACATGGGAAGGGAAGGTTACCTCTCTCCTCAGAGTCCATTTGAAGCATCTCACCAGGTGAGAAGTGAGAATTTGAGTGGAGCACTTATTGTGAGGGCTGATGATATAAAGGCAGTGTTCCTTTGTGTAAGAGTATTTTGCGCTGGAGCTTTCAGCACATATCTCTGGCCACTGCTATCTACCTACGTCACCACCTCAACAGAAGGAGTGTGATCTAAAATACTATTCTTTCCCAATAACAATGAGCCAAGCACTGCTTTCCTTGCCATTTTGAAAACATTCATTCTAATATTTAAAAAGAGAAATTACATTTGCTTACACAGTAAATGCTGATCTTTTTTTTTTTAAAGGTTCACTGTAATATAATGTAGACATTTATCTGTCAGTAACCTAAAATGCTTAACAAGTCAAAAGACAGCCAATGGGAGCTGCCTTTACCACTGGACCCTGTAACTCATTTCAGACACTAATAAAAAAATTTACAACATTCTTTTGTTAATGTCCCATTCTTACTAATCTTCCATGCCACCAAACACAAACAGCGACTCACATGCCACACGCAGACATACTGGTCTTTCTGCCCTATCGTAAAGAAACATTGCAAAACAATCTTTCTTCGGTCAAAGGGCTGCCTTAGCCTTACCACATAACCAATAGACTGGAAGCACTTCTGAACTACAGAGACACTAGAGGAAAACTCACTTATTTCAGTAGTAAGTTGCCTGCGTTTCTTTCTCTAGTGTGATCTAATAGAGAACAGGCAGTTATGGTTTGGGGTGAATGATTGTCAAGTTCTGCGCCTGGAATTGCTGCATCTTTTTTCCCTGTAATGCCTTTAGTTGTGTGAGTAACACTTCTGCCATCTAGTTGTTTGTGGTAGATTTAGAACTGCAACGTCTTGGGCTTTGAGGATCTCCAGACTTTCCAAACATACTTGGGACAACATTGAGAAAGTTGAGTCAAAGGTACAAGGTACCACTGATGAGGAAGAAGCATAAGAAGTCAAATAAAGAATACAGTAGAAATGTAACATTTCTTGTTGAATCAAGTTTGTGTATTCTGGCCAAATTATCTATAAAATATGGTCCAAGAAAAAAATTGTTAGGAAACATCCTTGCTTTTAGAAAAACTTGCACTTTTTCTGCTTTTATTTTATGCTTATCATTTAAAAGTATTTATTTTGAATTATGTGCGCGTGCATGTATGTGCACTGACTTGTGTTTGCATGTGTGTGTGCATGTGTTTGTGTATGTCTACATGTGAGTACAGTATTCATGGAGGTCAGAAGAGAGTGTTTGATCCCCTGAACCTGAAGTTACAGGCAATTGAGAGCCACATGTTAGTGCTGGGAACTGAACTCGGGTCTTCTGTAAGAGCCATCTTTCTTGTCCTAATTTAATTTAATTTAATTTAATTTTATAAGCTTGTTTGAAACTGTAATGCCTAACTGAAGGTAGGTATCTGTGTTTGTGTTAAAATAAAGAACACTTTAGTACTCTGTACCCAGTGTCATTAGCATATAAGGACAAAATACTGGAGTCTACTCTCACATGGATTTTTATTTTTGCTTTTTCTTTTTAAAAAACGAGTCTCTCGGTATTTGTGGATAAGAGTCAGAGGCAGTAAAAACTGCCTCTGATGCTGCAAAGCTTCCATAGTCTAGGAGCTGTTTGTTCAATCCTGTGATGGTGCCTTTATCAGGTACAGGTGTTCTTAGAACTCTACAGCCCTGGAGGATGAGGGCAGGGCCTATGAACTGCCTCAGCCTTCAAGTACTTTCCATGCCCACCAACCCTAGGCTCTTTTTGTCACCAGAAACATCCTTTTGTCTATCTCAATACTTACTAGTGTTTCTGAACCTTCACTGTTTGTAGTTACATAACAGTTTTGTTTTAAAATTTATCATTTCAATGGCAAAGAGGCTAAAGCAGCATGCAGTTCCTAATGGCAGCAAGATGGTGGTTACATGGATGAAGAGCATCACCACACCGTAGTGTAATGGGTTTCTTTTTTTTTTTTTCGGTTTTTCGAGACAGGGTTTCTCTGTGTAGCCCTGGCTGTCCTGGAACTCACTCTGTAGACCAGGCTGGCCTCGAACTCAGAAATCCGCCTGCCTCTGCCTCCCAAGTGCTGGGATTAAAGGCGTGTGCCACCACTGCCCGGCTGTGTAATGGGTTTCTATTTCCTTATAATGTCTGTATTTTCTGTATTTTTAATTGTGTACTACAACAAAGCATACATTATGAAAGAAAGCATTTGTCATGAAAACAGTGGAAATCGATGCAAGGAACTTGCTCCCTCTTGTTTGGTCTCTCCTGTCTCAGCTCCGATCTCAGCGTGTACTTTCTCTTAACATCTTGTGTGTTTCTCATATACACGATACAATTTAAAAACAAACAAACAAAAACAAAAGCAAAAAGCAATAACCAATTCCTCTGCCTGAAAATAACACCAAAGCCCTGATCTGCATCCCTGTGAACAGAGTGGGAAGCTTTGTGATAATTTTTCTTTCCCTAGTGAATGCAAGGAACTCCTTCCAATCGGCTCTCGAAGATTCAGTTTTACCTTTACATTTTATTTTACTTTCACTCCTTATTTGAAAAAATTATATGGTAGTTGGATCCAAGATTAGCTCAAAAATATTTAGATGATTGGAAAAAATAAGCATTTATAGATCTGAAATTTAATTTCTTAATTATGTATGTACCATGCCTTTGTATAGCAAAACTTGTAGTTGTGTATTTTACTTTAATTAGCAAGCATTTGAGGCAGTAGTTCTGAACCTTAGTAATGCTGTGAATGACCCTTTAATACAGTTCCTCATGGTTTGGTGCCTCCCAACCATGAAAATTGTCATTGCTACTTCATAACTTTCATTTTGTTGCTGCTATGAATTATAATGTAAATGTTTGTGCTGTCCAATGGTCTTAAGTGGCCCCTGTGAAAGGGTCATTCAATCGCACAGGGTAAGTATCACTGATTGAATGCAACATCTTTATCTGTTGCTTCATTACACATGTAACTGGTTCTTATATCTACATAGCTTCAACAAGGTGCAACGAGGTTTTAAACTGTCACAAGAACTTGAAGTGACTGTATATAGTTTATTTAGAGATTTTTGAATATATAGTGGTAAATATTACATTGGTAGGTACATATATATGGTTTTACAATATTTTTACAAAATAATTTTGGGATTTCTCAAATAAGTGATGCCTGACTCGAATTTAATAAGCAAGCATGTATTCAACTGATTGCTTCACAGCAAGAATGATAGTTTAAGCTAACTAGGTTTCCAAGTGCATTCCATTCTTATGCTTCTAAATTATTTTGAGAGAAAATAATTTTTAAGGGATGTAATCGACCTGTCACTACTTGAGAAGACGCTGAGACCAGCTCATTTCTTGCCATGAGTGGTGGAATGGATGGGTGTAGAGAGCAAGGTGACTGTTCCACTGGGGCACGGGGATTATCAGGACCTAGCTGGTGTGTATTGAGAAATCACTCATAGGGTGAACAAGAAGACACTTATGAGCCAACTATAGTAGAATACAGGTGACATACCCCTTACCTGAAATGCATGGAACTGGAAGGTCTTCAGAACTCAAACTTGATAGTTTTAGGATATTTGAATATGCACAGGAATGTATCTTTGAAAAGGGGCTAAAGAAACATGAAATTTTGTTATTTTATATATACCTAGTTGAAGGTAAATTTTATATAGTACTTAAAAATGTCTTATTTCACAAAATATGTTTTAACAGTGTAGAATTTCCCACGTGTGGTTTCATGTTGGTGTTTAAAATGTTTTAAAATTTGAGGTATTTTGAATTTTTTTTTCCCAAAACTAGTCATGTTCTACCTAGTTGATAGGAAACATAAGGCCGTTTGTTACATGGGATTAATTAGTTAAGCTTTTAAAACTTAATTTTACTTTCAAAATATATTTCTAATTGAAATAGAATTACTTTATCTGTTTCATTTCCTTCCTCCAGCCTTTCCACCAGCTCTTCCTCAAAATCCTCTCATGAATCCTACTCTCAAGTTGGTGGTAGCCTATTTTTATATATGGTAGCCTCTAAATATATATAGTAGCTTCATATGTGTATGTGTATATAATTATAAATAATTCTTTAATATTACTTGTTTATGTATATATTTAATATGTTATATATTCCTTAAAGAATTTAGAAGTCTATATTATTTACTATATATTTAATATATCTTAAATGTATTTCTTTAATATATATCACATATATACATATATGTGTATATGTGTATGCACATATATAAGAATCCAACCTAGTGAGCCAGTTTTTTGATTGGTGATTTGTTTGTATGTGTGTATATGGCTTTAAAGTTGATCACTTTGTATTGAATAACTAATAAGGGAACTAAAGCTTGGGAGAGGCTAATTTTCCTTCTCCTAGAAATCAAAATCCTGTAGTTCTTTGTCAAAGGGTGTGACCCTGTGAAATTTTTCTCTTCCTTCTTAACATGTCCATTGATATTGTCAGTGTTACAGTCTAGTTTATTCAGACTTTTCTGGGAAGATTTTTTACACCAGACTTTCTGGTATCCAAGAGCCATGTATTGGTTCTTGTGATCTTTATGGCCTCTATTCCATAATGATTCTTGAGCAAGAGGAATGCTGGAGCTATGATACAGATGTACACACTGAGGTTGAAATGTCCACAATCCGTTGACCTCTTCATTGAGTCCAGATGTGGTTGTCTGTGACAACTTCCATTTGCTGAACAGAGAGGCTTCTTTGCTGAGGGATGGTATATCTGTGGGTATAAGGATAAAATCTAGAATGTAGTAGAGAATAATCTTGGTCTAGAAAAATGGCAGTAGTAGGTTCTTCTAATGTCTATAAGGTTCTCGTAAGCCCTGGAGAAGCTGGCTCAGTTTCCCATACCAGTCATGATTTCCCTCCTATCAAGTATATCTTAAATCCAGTGAGACAGCTGTAGGTTGGCACTGACACATGAATGCCACTTACTGCACCATTGTACATATTTTACAATAATCATAATTGCCATGATTCACAAGTGTGTGGCTGGAGAGGAGTGTTCATTTCTTTCTTCTCTTGTTAGCTTGCATAATATTTTCTGGAACCATGGAAGATAGACCATATGAAAGAGGCTTTCAGGTCAGATCCAGCTAAAGTCATTTGAATCTTGTGCCCTAAGTGTCTTCACCACTAGGGACCAACCTCAACTCATGAGCGGCAACAAAGAGCTACATGTTTTTATAGTCACTTGGACTAACTTGGCCAAACATTCAAAAGCTTGTTTCTCTCATCTGGAACTGGTAGATGGAAAAGAATGTGATTCCTTGAGGCTTTGTCAAACAACCTTGGTTTTATTGATCATCTTCCTTACTCCCTAGTTGGACTTCTGTCTCTGTTATTCATTTTCCCACTTCATGTCACTTGCATTCTGCTATTCCCCTCCAAGACACCCTCTCTACTTTGGCCCCTTTATATTTCCTTAATTATTTTCTGGTTATCCCATGTAATATACTCACAACTGATAATTTGAAGCTTGGAACTGCAGGTGACTGATGTCCATCTTCCTGCACAAAAATTAGTTCCAAGTGGATCAAAGACCTTAATTTGAATTAAGAAGACATAGACAATACACTACAAGATACAGGCATAGAGAAGGACTTTCTGGGAAGGACTCCATTTGCCAAAGAATTAAGGCCAACACTCTACAACTTGGAACTCATAGAACTGAAAAGTTTCTGTAAGGTTAATGAAACAGTAGAGTAAACTCACAGAGAAAGAATTTATAATAGCAGTAATCTGACAGAATTAATATTCAAAATATCCAAAACCAATGGATCAAGGAAACAAATTACCCAATTAAAATGTGGGTTAGAGATCTAAACAGAATTCTTGATAGAAGAAATAAAAATGGCAAAAAACACCTTAAAAACTGCTCATTATCCTTAGTAACTAGGAAAATACAAATTAAAATGTCTATAATTTTATCTTACCCCAGTCAGAATAGCTATGATCAATAACAGACAATAAATGCAAGTTTGGAGATTGTGAGAAAAGAGGAACCCTCAGTCACTGTTGTTAGGGACGCAATTTGGTTCATCTACTCTGAAAATCAGTATAGAGAACCTTCAAAAATTCAGTACAGAGAATCTTCAGAAAAAAAAATTTCTCAAACTAAATCTACCATATGGCTCAACTATATCAATCCTTAGCATATGACCAAGGGATTTGACAGCCTATTTCACAGATATTTGCTCAGCAATCTTACAAGCCACCCTATTAACAATAGGCAGGAAATGGAAACAACCAAATGTCTTTCAATGGATAGTGCTCATGTCTGTCTCATTTTGGTGTTCCTAGAATCCTAAGATTTCTTTTTTTTTTTTCATATTTTATTTACATTTCAAATGTTTCAGATCTCCCCTTTGGAACCTCCCCATTCCCTCCGCCTTCCCCCTGCCAATATGGGGATACTCTCCAACCTACCCTCCCACCCACCCACTCTCGTCCCTCCTCCTTGTCATTCTCCTACACTGGGGGATCTAACACCCTCAGGTCCAAGGGCCTCTCCTCCCCCTGACGGATAACAAGACCCTCCTCTGCCACATTTGTGGGTCTCTCCATGTGTATTCTTTAGTTGGTGGATCAGTCTCCAGAAGTATCAGCTGGGTCAGGCCAGTTGCTACTGTTGCTACCTCCCTGGGGCTGCACACTCCCTCAGCTCCTTCAGTCCTTTCTCCAAGCCCTCCATTTGGGACGTCACACTCAGAACTACTGTTGCTGCGAAGTGACTCTCGGGTATTTCAAACTTTTGGGCTAATAACCTCTTAACAGTGAGTACATACCATGTTCTTTCTTTTGTGACTGCATTGCCTCGCTCAGAATGATATTTTCAAGATCCATCTATTTGTCTACAAATTTCATGAAGTCATTGTTTTTAATAGCTGAGTAGTATTCCATTGTGTAAATGTACCACATTTTCTGTATCCATTCTTCTGTGGATGGACATCTGGGTTGTTTCCAGCTTCTGGCTATTATAAATATGGCTGCTATGAACATAGTGGAACATGTGTTTTTATTACATGTTGGAGCATCTTCTGGGTAAATGCCCAGGAGTGGAATAGCTGGGTCCTCAGGTAGTATTATGTTCATTTTTCTGAGGGTCCACCAATCAGGCAACAAAAGGAAATCAAAGGGATACAAATTGCAAAGGAAGAAATCAAAATATCACTATTTGCAGATGATATGATGGTATACTTAAGTGACCCAAAAAACTCCACCAGAGAACTGCTACAGCTGATAAACGACTTCAGCAAAGTGGCTGGATACAAAATTAACTCAAGCAAATCAGTAGCCTTCCTATACTCGAAGGATAAACAGACTGAGAAAGAAATTAGGGAAATGACACCCTTCACAATTGTCACAAACAATATAAAATATCTTGGTGTGACTCTAACCAAACAAGTGAAAGATCTGTATGACAAGAACTTCAAGTCTCTGAAGAAAGAAATTGAAGAAGACCTCAGAAGATGGAAAGATCTCCCATGCTCATAGATTGGCAGGGAATCCTAAGATTTCATTCAATTTCTTTCTCCCACCTACTGTTATTCAGTCATTGATGTTAACACTTGATATGAATTCTTTGTTCTTTTACTTTCTGTTAAGAATTTCTATGTCTTACATGGGGGAGGTCTGACAGAATTAATGGACTCCTTAGAGACTTTACCTGTTCTAAACATGAGGGAATAATTCCTTATGTTTAAAACATGAGACTAATGAAGGTTAATATTTCCTTTTATTTGATTCTTTTTTGAGCTTATTTTTTAACGATGAGGATGAGTGGATAATTTGCTATGATAATGACAACATTCTTACCAAGAAGGATATAATGATCACTCTATGTCCCATAGAAGTATATTAGCAACATAGCTATATTGGAAAGCCATATTTTCCTCCTAAAACAAAAATGTTTAAATGTGTGTTAGAAGTAGTAACTTTTCAAATACTAAATTCTGTAATACATGCAACTTCATCTCTTGGTTCTTGGCTCAGACTCATTCGTTATGTGACAAGTTACTAACAATTCTTCAGTTTACCTATGAATAAAAATGCATATTTGCTTATATAACCCTATTTAACGTTCAAAATTCATTTCTTGTTTTTAATAAGGTAGATTAGAGTCAATTCCTTTTGTGAAGACAAAAAGTAACTTGTTCTTTTAACAACAAGTGGACATTGCTGTAAGATTTGGTCTGGCAGTGTTCTAAGGTGTTCTTAAACTTATTGCCTATATAATAACCCACTTTGGTTTTTTCTCTTGCTGTCATTAAGAAAACAAGTACAGGTGAATAAAATTAAAAGAGTTGTGATCCAGAATGGTGGCACACAGCCCTAATGCCAAATGCTTAGGAGGCTGAGAAAGAATGATCCCCAGTTCCAGGTCAGCAAGAGGAGCTTAATAAAGCCTTGTTCAAACAAACATCAGTTGGGAATGGCATTAACTTGGCAGTAACAGTATTTGTTTAGCATGTACAAGACCTTGGGTTTACTTTCCAATATCATCCTCACAGTTATACATGCAAATGAATCATCAAAAGGTAAACATTTTTAATTGAGTGAAAAGTTCTTTTTAAAATTTGGCATATATGAAAAGAGTGGGATTTTAATACTGATAACCAAGAACTTATTTTCTTTTTTCTTTTTCTCTTTCTTTCTTTTCATACTTTATTTGCACTTCAAATATTTTCCCCTTTCCAGATCTCCACTTTGGAACCTCCCCATTTCCTCCCCCTCCCCCTGCCACTATGGGGTTATTCCCCCACCCACCCACCCATCCACTCTTGTCCTCCCTCCTTGGCATTCTCTTATACTGGGGGATCTAACACTCTCAGGCCCAAGGGCCAGAACTTATTTTCTTTAACATGTCTTTGCTAAGGCATCTGATGGATATAAAAAGGAAAGAGATATCCCATAGATATTTAGTTATCTATGGGATCAGAGGTGATTTAAATGTTACAGAATTTGTATCATATATAAAAGAAAAAAATCTTACTGATTTAAACACAGTAGGAGGTTCTATCTTTAGAAATTGAATTAAAGTACCTGTAAACAATATTGAGGACTTAGTAAAGCTTCCAACTTGACTGTAATAAATTCTGTATTTATTTATTTTTTTAGTTATAGATTATACAACGAGTCACAAAACATTCCTGAAATACAAAGCAAGAATAATAGTTCAATGTAAAGCAGTCATCAAGATTTCATCTCTCACAGTGACCTCATATCAGTATCTTTCTCACCTTTTGCACCAAATATTTGAGAGACCAAAGTGCATAAGAAGAAATAAGTATTTGGATACTAATTAATTCTCTGCAATGAGAGTGTTGTATTTTAAACACTCCATTTTTGGGAGTCTTCTTGAGTCTAATGGACTAACCCAGACACTATTAGTCTTCCTTCTGATTCCATGTTGCTTGACGGTGGATTTTAGGGCACCCCCACTTATTCCTAACGTGCCTTTCCTCTGGGCCTGGAATGCCCCAACTGAGTCTTGTCTCACAAGGTTTAATCAGCCACTAGATCTTAGTCTGTTCTCTTTAGTAGGAAGCCCTAGAAAAACTGCCACAGGTCAACCTGTCACAATATTTTATTCTGATCGTCTAGGTCTCTATCCTCACATAGATGACTCACACTTAGCTTTTCATGGAGGGATACCCCAGTTGGGATCTCTAAGAATGCATTTGGAAGTAGCTAAGAATGACATCCTGCATTACATGCCAATAGACAATGTGGGCTTGGCTATCATTGACTGGGAAGACTGGCGGCCTATCTGGGAAAGAAACTGGAAACCCAAGGATATTTACAGGAATAAATCTATTGAGTTGGTCCAGCAACAAAACACACAACTTAATTTGACAGAAACCATCAAGAGGGCCAAAATAGAATTTGAAGTGGCAGCAAGACATTTTATGGAAGAGACTTTAAAATTGGGGAGTTCACTTCGGCCAAATCACTTATGGGGTTTTTATCTTTTTCCTGAATGTTATAACAATAAATTTCAAGTCACTAATTACGAAGGAGATTGCCCTGATATAGAAAAACAAAGAAATGATGATCTCTTCTGGATATGGAAGGAAAGCACAGCCCTGTACCCATCCATCTATTTGAAGAGCAGCTTGAAGTCATCTCCATATGCAGCACTCTATATCAGAAATCGTGTACAAGAAGCCATTCGAGTGTCTAAAATAAAAGACCATCAGAATCCACTTCCTATTTTTGTATATTTTCGCATTGTCTTTAGTGACTTGACTTTCCAATATCTGTATCAGGTAAGTAAATCAAGGCATGGAAGCTAAGAGATCATCTTTACAAACTATGTTGAGTGGACTTTTATGTTTTTAAAAAATGAAATTTAGCTTTTATTATTTGTGAATGTATAAATGAAGAAAGTGTTATTTGTAATGTAGGCAAAAATGAGAGCACTTTAAATCTTTTAAAATTAAAAATAGAATTTTTGGTGTGGGTAAGGGTTCAACACACCTCAGGTGTCATTCCTTATGAGATAACTAGATAACTTTTTTTCCCCTTCATTTTATTTTTAAAACAGACCTTCTTGCTAGGACCTGAAGTTTTCTCATTAGGTTAGTATTCCTGGCCAGTGAGTCTGGGGGTATCTGCCTGCCTACCTCCCAAGCACTGCGTTTGCAAGCTTGCAAGTGCATAGCACCAGTCCCAGTTCCTTTTTTATAGCATGAGTCCTAGGGGTGGAACTTGGATCCTCATGTTAGTACAGCATCCACTTTACCAATCAATTATCTTCCTAGTCTAGCACTTGAATCCTGATTTTACTCTTATGAGATATTAGTGTCTATAGACAATTATATGAACTATAGACTATACTTTAACTCTGTTTCTCCTTTTTTATTTAATAGATGAGTTTTCTTGTAAGCAGAAGTAATGAGAGCAATGATAGTCTCTGTTATTAAAACAGTAACAAAATGTATAAAGTGTATAGAAATATTGAAAATATTGTTGGCTCATCATATTTAGCTTTGTTGAGTGTATAATACATTTACTTCATGCACATGGACTAACTCTTACTGCCATATTTTCCAGGATGACCTTGTGAGTACAATTGGTGAAACAGTTGCTTTGGGTGCTTCTGGCATGATAATGTGGGGAACTCTTAGTTTATCACAAACTATGGTAAGTTGAATTAGTAGATAAAAGATAAAGATATTTCTATCCTTACTGTTTGGAGGATTGATAAGGTGTTCAGTAAGAACATAAGTATGGTGTTTGGCTGATCCAATGTTCTCTGTGCTATCTGAATTGAGATATCTTTATTTGTTGGTTGTCAAGCAGGAAGTGGCATTTGTTCCTGTTTTGTGCTGAAGAATGAGATATTCAGTAAGATTAACTAAAACCCATTGGCCCCCTGATTTTTAAGAAACAGAACCAAGAATCCAGTTTCATTCCAATAACGTGGTGTTTGGTGTCAGAGAAGAAGACTCTCTTTATTTTAATTGTTTAATTTTTCCATATTGGTTCATTATCCCTGATTCTTTAAGCCTTTTGACCCCAACAGAGAGTAAATGTATATACTACTACTAAACTGAAGCAGAAAGTGTCCTTTTCTGTAGGATGTGGAATGGAAGTGAAGAGTGGGCCATGAAGAAATTAGGATGAAATCCATGGCCCATGATATCTGGCCTAGAGTCCTAGAGAACAGCATTGATATTCTAGGAAGGGGAGAGGCATTTTGATAAGTATCACATCTGTCTTTTGTCTTCTATATAGAATATCACCATTCCCAGCTCATTAAAAAATATCAAGATAGAGATATTTGTGAGAGTTTCTTTCGAAGTAGCCTCATTTTCTGCCCATTTCCAATAAAGATAAAGACAAATAAATTTAGAGAAAGTTATATATCTCAATAAATTCTGTGGTAGTCATAAAACTATTTAAAGTTGGAATCATCATAGGTATATTCTAATTCTACATTTTGTTCCTTGTTTTTCTCTAAACTACAAATTCCTTTCTCAAGAATATTAATAATTCAAACATAGAGTCATAGAAGAAATTCTGCACATTGTTTGATTTAAGAGTATAAGAACCAGGAATGTCAAGATGGCTTAGAAGGTAAAGCTCTTGCCATCCTGGAACATGAGGCAGAAGGGAGAAGTGACTCCTGAAACTTTCTTCTGGCTTCCACATATGTGCCATTGCCTATGTGTGTGCTTACCTGTATTCCAACACATACACAATAAAAACAGCAAAAGAAAAAACAGAGACTTCTGCTCCCAATGAGTAGGAGGGACACATTACTCACCTGTCACATGTGTCACAAGATCTTAAATGCTCACTGCTCTTTGTTGTTAAAATTTTTATTTATTTTTGAGTAATCACACATATACAGTGAATTAGTCATACATGCCCCACATTTCCCCTTCCACTGCTACAATAGACCCAATGAATAAGGAATAATATAAAATTGAAGTGTGGAGCACTGTCATGCAGAGTGTTTTGCAGTCCTGGCTCTGGCAAGCTACTGGGCAGGAAAAAGTCATTCTTAGCTGTTACCTATCAAGAGAAGACTGAACCTGTATAGTCTTAGTACAAGTACTTTGTATATTTGGTTGGTTGGGGCAGGAAGTGATTTCCAGTCTTATTACAAGCGGGTACAGGTTCTGGCTGGGCAGTGATGGCATACATTTTTAATCCCAGCACTCAGAACAAGTCCCAGAACAGCTAGGGCTACATGGAGAAACCCTGTCTTGAACCAACCATCCGGAAAAAAAAAAAAAAAAGAAATTCTAAATTTATTTGAAGGAACATACTTCATTACAATTTCTGTGAGTAAGAAATTGACACAAGTTGAGGTTTTACCATACCTCTGAGGGATCTTCGGTATGATTCATGCATGGATAGCCTTTAACTTTGATGTCACTGCTTTCTATTTAAGGCATGGTCTTAACATTTTCTCTTATAGACTCTATACATCTCTGCTCCCTTTCCCCAATCAATGATCAGTTTCAGTTTTATCTTTGTTATTCATCATTTTATATTGATGATAATAATTTCTTTATATACATTTCAAATATTTTCCCCTTTCCAGGTCTCCCCTTCAGAAACCCCCATCCCATCCCCCCTCCCTCTGCCTCTATGAGGGTGCTCCCCCACCCTACCCACTCACCCACTCCCATATTCCCTCTCTGCCATTCCCCTACACTGGGGCATCGAATACCCTCAGGCCCAAGGGCCTCTCCTCCCACTGATGTCCAACAAGGCCATATTCCCCTGGACCACTGGTCACGTTTCTTCTGATTCAATGAGAACCTGAGAAAGTAGTGACTACAATTTTCTGTTTGTTGGCCACTACTAGAACTGAACTGAAACAAGTATGGAGAAAATCCTTTTTCCTCCACTCTACTCTATCAGATCCTGTGACGTGATGATGCCAACTCTACCAGTTTTGCCTAGTAAGACTCAATCGTTTATTGTCCAGGAATTTGTGAGTTGTTAAACATAGCCATTATAAAAAGCAAAATAATAGGAAGACAGAGTAAACAAAAAGGTATTAAACTAATGTTTAAAACAGTAACTAATATAAAAATATAAAAATAAGAACTAATGCTCAAAATATATCAGGTGTTATTTCATGTTCATCTCATTCCCTGAGGTTGTGTAGATCCAGCTGTTAGATATATATGGTTGGATACATTCTAGGATATGCTTACATCATATGTCCATACTGTGCAATGGTGGTGTGCTCAGTTCCCAACTCTGCATTCAGTGCTGTTAGATTGGTAACTTAAAGTTGGCCATTGTGAGTGTATTTGTACTATATCTCCTATATTGCCAGCTTAAGTCTTTTCACATAGTACATATAAGGTTATGGTCAAGTCATAATCATTCAATTAGTCTGTCTTTTGCCTAAACCTTGTCTTTGCAACTGTCTATAGTATCACTTGAACTTGGTATAAACTTTCATCTGTTTGTCACTGAAAATATAGCCTTAAGGAATATTAACAGTCTGTGCACACTTGAAACTAGGGGAACCAAGAAAACAAAGCCTCCTAAATCAACATGAGCAGAAACTCTATGAATTCTGAGAAACCAAAGCTGCATGTATAGGACCTGCACAGGTCTGCACCAGGTCCTCTGTGTATGTGTTATGAACTCCAGCTTAGTTTTTTATGGTACTCCTGAGTGTGCAAATGAATGAGTCTCTTATGCCTTCTCTTGGGCTCTTCTCCTTCTGTTGGTTTGTTCTTCCCAATTTCAATGTGATAGCTTTTATTTTATCTTATTATATTTAATATTATTTTTTAGAAGCATATTCTTTTCTAATGTGAAGCTGGAAGAGAGTGGAACTGAGTGGGAAGAAAATAGATGAGGAACTGGGAGCAGAGGAAGGGGGAAACTGTAATCAGGATATATTTTCTGAGAAAAGAATCTACTTTCAATAAAAGGGAAATTTAGATTAACAAATTTATAATACAGTGATTTTGGAACATAAAAAGAAGATAAAATACTTAAAGAAAATAGTTAATAGTAGAAACATTTTACTGGCAACTAATGTTGATCTGTGAGTCCAACCATATAATACATTTTGGTCATATTTTTCTCCCTAAATTCTCCCTGATCCTCCTCATTTCTTTATCTCCTCGCCCTCGTACTATTCTTAATATTTTTAGTTCCCATTCCTCTTGCTTCTTCTCCAAAGAAAAACAAAGTATCAAAAATAGCAAACTAAAAACCAATAAAATAAAAAAAAACATCAAAACAAACCAAAAAAAAAAAAAAAACCCAAACAGAACTCAACACACACGTACACACACACACACACACACACACACACACACACCACAGTCCATTTTTGTTGGCCAATTTTACTCCTAGGCATGGGTTCTTCTGTGGAGTACCTTTTAAAGTAAGAGTCAATAGTATGTAATATTGAATATTTAGAGTATATCCGAATGTCGTATCTTCACCCAGGGCTAGAGGGAAGATTCCATCCTCAATGGCCTTTATGGCTCCTATAACATCTCTTCTTTGAATAGGAACCTTAAATCGTTTAAGAGATGGGCTGATATTGGGGAATAAATCATAACCCACTCTGACCAGGAAAGTCCAGATATTCACTTCCAAAGCTGTTCAACACAAGGTATTGGTGCATGTGCTAGGGTTTCAGCCATATCTTATTTGTGGCTTCTCCTCTTTATCCTTTTTTTTCTCCATCTCTATCTCCATCTCCTTCTCCTTCTCCTTCTCCTTCTCCTTCTCCTTCTCCTTCTCCTTCTCCTTCTCCT
>JADRCH010000027.1:18823507-18925224 GCA_019843965.1 Rhynchomys soricoides
CTCCTTCTCCTTCTCCTTCTCCTTCTCCTTCTCCTTCTCCTTCTCCTCCTTCTCCTTCTCCTCTTCCTCCTCCTCCTCCTCCTCCTCCTCCTTCTCCTTCTTCTCCTCCTCCTTCTCCCACTGCTGCATCTTTCTTCTAACTTTATTTCTCATTGAAAAATTATTTTCAAATACTATATTCTTATCATAGTCCCCCTTCATCTGCTCCCATATACTCCTAACCTCTTCACCCTTCTAATTCCATGCCTTCTTACTCTAAGGAAAACAATGCAGATAAAACAGACAAATTATGATAAATAAACCAAAAATATTTAAACTAAGAAAAGCACAGAAATGCGCCCCCTCTCTCTCTCTCTCCCCCATAAAAAGTCAAAATGAAAACCATAATGCACAAGTAAAAGTCCAGTACGGGAAAGAAAAGGTCAGACAAAGCAATATGGACCAAAAATTGCCTTAATCTTCTGAATTCATTTTTACATTGACCATCTCCTGTTGGGCATGGGATCTGCTGTAAAGTGTGGTGATACTTCCTTGGAGAAAGGAATTGTTTCTTTGTGAGTGGTTGTTAATTGGAGACAGCTTCTTGGTTAGCTTGTTGGTTGGAGATGGGAGCTCCTGCCTGTTTCCTCATCTCAGGGTTCATACTCTGATTTGGATCAGTATAGATCCTATGTATTGTACCATAGTCTCTGGGAGTTTGTGTGTGTATCATTTCTGTTGTATCTGAAAGATATCATTTCCTTGGTATCATTCATTTCCTCTGGCTATTACAATCTTTCCGACTCCTCTTCCACATAATTTCCCAAGCCATGTGGTGAGGAATTTGATGATGACATACCATTTAGGACTGAGTGTTACAAGATTTCTCTCTCTGCACATTGTCCAGCTATGGGTCTCACTTTTTCTTCCCATCTACCGCAGGAGAAATCATCTCTGATTATGGCTGAGTGAGACACTGATCTGAGTATGGCAGAATATTGCTAGGAGTCATTTTATGGTTATATTCCTTTAGCAGAACAATTGTATTTGATTTCCCCAAGGTCCATGGATTATCTAGACTCAAATCTTGGCCATGGAAACAGTGTCAGACAAAGGTTCCCTCTCGTGGAGTGTGTCTTAGATCCAGACAGTGTTTTTTCCCACAGTGTTTATACCACGATTGTACCATAATGCATAGCTTCAAAGCAGAGTGTTCCTTTAGAAGAGAGTAACAAGAAATTAGGAACCAGAACTCTTCTGGAATTCTATGCCTTCAGCAAAGATTCCTAAGCTGCCTAATTAATTTTTACATTCAGTCCTCATTTATACCAATGTGAAGATGCTCAACAGTCAAACTCTGCAAAATTTTCCAAAGGACTGACTGTTATGCATACATAATTAGGTAGCATTTATATAAATTATACAGCTTGAACCCATTTGTTTTGAGCCATCAATTTGGAAACTATCTTTGATACTGTTTAAACTTGTCTGAGACATGTGATTCGTATGTTTTTTTATGATTTGTTGATGGTTAATTGAGAAAACATAGGTCTCATATAGACATACATATATATTTTTCTTTTTGTTGTTGCAATAGTCCTATGTATCAGGCTTTAAAAATCATCTTTATTTTACAAGTTATAAAACATGAGCATAATAAAATTAATTAATTGGACTTGGGGGTCATCCAAATCAGATATTTGGATATTTGAGATATTCCCAAGGTCATTTATGAAGCTGTTATTCCAATCACCAGGACAAGAGAAATTCAAAGCCTGTATTCTAACACTTGAAACATCCTATCCCTTTGATTAATTCATTAATAACTGAAGAAATTCAATCCAAATTGAGTCTCAACTAAATAATTATTCACTACCAAGGAAATGGCATGCAAAACTTAAGAATGTTATGAGAACATTGGTTAAATAATAATGCTTGTTAAAGTGAAAAAGAATATTTCCTAACAAGTGCTATGCCTATTGCTTTGTTCTTTAAGAGTTGGTGCAGTATATTGTCACAAACATCTTACGCCTTGATATTCCATTTTATGATTTTACAGAAATCTTGTCTGAACTTGCATGATTATTTGAAGACCGTCCTGAATCCTTATATACTCAACGTTACCCTTGCAGCCAAAATGTGTAGCCAGACACTTTGCCAGAGTCAAGGCGTATGTTCGAGGAAGGATTGGAATTCGAACAACTATCTACACTTGAGCCCTCAGAATTTTCAAATCCATTTTTTGAAGCGTGGAAAGTATGAAATCAGTGGAAACCCCACCCTTGACGATCTGCAGTACTTTTCCAAGAACTTCCGTTGCAGCTGTTTTTCCAACTTGAACTGTAAGGAGAGAGTTGACATAGAAAGTGTGAGCACTGTCAGCGTGTGTACTCTTGAAGACATTTGCATTAATTCCCTTGTAATTTCAGACCGTAGTGATCTACCTGACAAATGGAATCACCCTTACTTTGTTAATAGCAATCAGTCAGCTATTACATCATCTGCCACAGTGAGTCCATGTGTGCCAAGAAAAGACGTCAGTGGGTATCTCTTTGTTCTCTCTATCTATTCACAGCATTTGAAATATTCGCTATAGGGCTTTTTGACCACTCAAAAACTGGACATCACCTTTCAAAAGTAATTCTATCTAAATAATCAGGATTATACTTTGAATTTCAGAGGCAAAAAATATATTCTTCTATCAAAAACTGATTGCAAGGCTGTCATACTTTCAGGGCTTACAGTCTTCTGAGAAGAGTGAGGATTAAATAAAAACAAGTTGCTATAAATGAATGTCTTTCAGTAATTTGTTTTTAGAAATATGCTATTGGTTAAAATTTGGTAAAATTTTTGATCAATTTATCATTGGTTAAAAGCTTTAAAAAAATGAAAAATTGTATCTTGTAAAATGGAACTTCTCAAGTGCTCTAATCTGCCATAATTATAATTTTTAGCCATTCTATTTTGAAAAATATTTATATTTAGGATTTATGGAAAAATCAACTTTAAAAAATGATAATGTAAAAAGACATTTTACATAAAATGTATTTTTCAAATTTATACTTTTGAAGTATTCAAATTGACTTTTCATTTCTGATCATCAAGATGAACTTGTGTACGTAAAATAGATTTTTTCATCGAAGCACCCACTTATTCATTAACCTGTATCATAAAGCTTTTGTTGAGTTTTACTTCTTTCAGGCTTGGTGTTCAGTGTCAACTAAATCCTTGTAAAGGAGCATATTTCTTTCCACCAGTGAGTTGGAAATTTGATGTGTATTTAAAGCTGAAATAAATGAATGTTGAGAATAGTGTGTTTTCAGTGCTGTAGTGTGTTCACAGTACTCTGGCATGAAAATAAGAAGCCAGGAGGTCAGAATGTCTAGGAAGAGATGCGGTGAAGGGTGTTTGAAGGGTTGACTACAGATGAGTGTGAAAGAACTTCAAAAAGAGGAAGAACTGAGTGTGGTGTTGGACTGGTATAAAGCAGAAGATGATCAAATGATGAACCCTTCTGACCCACCCAATGAAGATACCCCTACATCTTTATGTCTGCCCTGTTTTTTTACACTTACCTACAACATGATTTTTAATTCTCATTGTAGTCCTGTAATACACACACACCGAGGGCAGTTATTTGGTGACTTTTTATTACAACTATATCTAATGTGTGACAATCTCTGAGACTAAGGATGAGCCTATTGAATAATTGTTGAGTAGAATAAAAATGAGGGCTTCCTACAGGATTTTACTAGAATCCTCTACGTAGTTGTTCATTTCATAAGGCTGGATGCCTCAGCTGCTTTTTTGTATAGGACTCTGATTCAAATCAATGGGAAACTACTACAACCTAATTTAGGCAAGATGGCAAAGGGCAGAGACTCTTCAGGAACGATTGTATGGGTCACTTCTCCAGGAAAAGAACCAAGACTTTTTAAGGTACTTACTGAAAGAGGAGGAGACACAGAACAGGTAGTAGAGAAAGGTAGCTATAAATAACAGCTAAGGCCATGTGACCAGTTGCAGAAATGAAGATTATAATTGATACGAGTGTTTCTCTCATATTATAAGGATGTATTTGTATAGATATTTGTATTTTCTTTCCTTAATTTCTTTATCATTAATATAAATTCAATAAAAAGAGTATCTGTTTATAATATTTGTTTGAGCTACTAAGATAATATCCTTCAAGGAACATTGCCCCCTATTCTAAAACATTTAATGTGTTTGTTGTTGAATGAGGGATAGTTATAGCATGTTAGGCATAAGTATGACCTGGTTAAGTGTATAAAGTATTTTCATGTGGTATAGTTATATCATTTTTGGCATAATTATGACTTGGTTATTGTTTTTATTTGAAAATTAAGCAAGACATAAGAAGATATGTGTGTCAAGTTGATAAGAGGTGAAATTATACTGGCTATTTCTGCTTGTCAACTTGACTGCATCTGGAATTAACTAAAACTCAAATGTCTGGCTACCCAAGAGCTATTTTTTTTTTTAATTTTGGTTTTTCTGTTTTTGTTTGTTTGTTTTTATTTTTCGATACTTTATTTACATTTCAAATGTCTCCCCCTTTCCAGATTTCCTCTTTGGAATCTCCCTATTCCCTCCCCTGCCTCTATGGGGTATTCCCCCACCCATCCACTCTTGTCTTCTCTCCTTGGCATTCTCCTATATTGGGGGATCTAACACCCTCAGGCCCAAGGGCCTCTCCTCCTCCTGAAGGCTAACAAGACCCTCCTCTGCCACATATGTGGCCAGAACCATGGGTCCCTCCATGTGTATTCTTTGGTTGGTGATCCAGTCTCTGGGAACATCGAGGGGTCAGGCCAGTTTACACTGTTGCTCCCTCCATGGGGCAGCAAACTCCCTCAGTTCCTTCAGTCCCTTTTCCAACTCCTCCATCTGGGACTTCACACTCAGCCTAATGGTTGCTGTGAAGTGACTCTGGTATTCCGAACTTTTGGGCTAATAAACACTTATCAGTGAGTACATACTGTGTTCATTCTTTTGTGACTGTGTTACCTCGCTCAGGATGATATTTTCAAGTTCCATCCATTTGCCTGCGAATTTCATGAAGTTATTGTTTTTAATAGCTGAGTAGTATTCAATTGTGTAAATGTAAAACCTCTCTGGAAATCAGTTTGGCAGACCCTCAGAAAAATGAACATAATACTACCTGAGGACCCAGCTATTCCACTCCTGGGCATATACTCAGAAGATGCTCCAACATGTAATAAAGAAACATGCTGTTTGTTTGTTTTTAATTAAATCATTTGAAGTGAGGAGACTCATGTTTAATCAACATCTTTTGAGGTGGGAAGATGATTATCTTTCAATCTAGATTTATTTGAGCTTGTAAGATCCACCTTTTATCTGGGTCATACTTTCTGCTGGAAGCCTGTATAAAGAATATGGAAGAAGGAAACTTACTCTCTTTATCTGCTTGCTTTTCCTCTGCCAAGCTTATTCCTTCACTTGCATTAGAGCTAACTTCTTCTGCATTCTGGTATGTACTGAAGACCAGCTGAGAGATTTAGCCTTGTGCACTGAAAAGATCTGTTCCTCTAGGAAATTCTGACTAATATGATAACCATAGCAATTTTGCATGAGTTGTGAATTCTTATCTCATGATTGATATTCCTGAACTTAACAGTTTAACTGCCAATATTCTTTTCCTAAGAATATATGAGCTCATTTTCACCCATAGAACTGCCAAGATTGCTTCAACATGACTGTTCTGCACAATGTTCAATTTTCATGAAATTAGTATTTTACATGAAGTGATTAATGATATGAAAGTGAAACTTCATCAATAAAACTGAAGACAACTGATTTCCTCTACCTACAAGGGAGAGAAGAAAGGGATCTGTGTGGGAGTGATGAGGGCGGGAGGGGAGGTTGGAAAGATGGAAAAGAAGAGAAAATGAACTGGCAGACTTTGCATTCACTGGTTCCATTGAGAGTATAGATTTGCACTGGATCATGAAGAAATTTTGACGTGGACATAATTAGATTTTAAATTTTGTGAAGCCAAGATTAGTTACATTTAATCTTGATTTGCTTCACAACAAAGTTACTACCAACTTCTTCCTCTCACTTTGCTTTTGGCCTTTTTAAAAAATATTTTATTGTCATGTATGTGTGTGTGTGTGTGCGTGCGTGTATGTGACTTGTTTGAGGGTGCTGGGCACTGGAGGTTAGAAGAGAGAGTTGGCTGTTTTTGAACTGAAATTTACAGGCAGTTGTGAGTTATCCCATGTGGGTGCTGGAAACAGAACTTAGGACCTCAAGATGAGAAGTTCTTAACCTTAGAGCCATCTCTCCAGCCTTCTGAAGTCTTTACAGAAACAAATTAAGCCACAGAGTAATAGTACAGTCTGAGATTTGCCTTATGCATCATCTTTTAAGTACTTGTAGATTGTGGTTCAGTTAAAGGAAGTAAACACAAAAGTTAACTCATTTGTTCTTTTAACTTTCCCTTAGGAAAATGGAGACATACTTAATCTATTATAGATCTTAATTTTTTATTTGTAATTTAAATTTTTGCACAATTCTTTTTATTATGTGATTCTGGTTTCTTGATGACTGTAGGGAAAACCCCCATAAACAATCTGATGATAATATCTGAGCTGCAACTTTAATAGAGGGAGAGGTTTATTAGGGTGAGAAGATGATAAAGGATTTATATCCATTTCTGTGGTAAAATATCCCAACAAAAGAAGTTTAAGGAAGAAATCTAAAAACCATACTGGAGCTAGTTATATGTCAACATGACATAAACCAGTCATTATAGGGGAGGAGCCTCAATTGAGAAAATGCCTCCATAATCACCAATTACTGGGTGATTGCCGGGAAGCCTGCAGGATATTTTTGTAACTGGTGACTGATAGTGTGTATGTAGGGGGTTATCCCATTGTGGGTGGAGACACTCCTGGGATGGGTGTGTTAAAAAATTAGGGTGATCAAGTCATGGGAGAAAACCAGTAAGCAGTATTCCTTCATGATCTCTGCACCATCCAGTTTCCAGGTTCCTGCCCTGTTTAAGTTTCCACCCTGACTTCCTTCAATGGTAATACTGTGATGTGGAAGTGTAAACCAAATAAATCATTTCCTCTTCAACTTACTTTTGGTTATAGAGTTTTATCATAGCAACCCTAAAATAGACCAAGTGGTCAGGTATATCATAGCAACAACCCTACTGATGGTAACAATATTTTCCACTTCTTCCTTCTATTACAGTGATAAAATGCTCTAACAAAATCAACATATAGAAGAAAGGGTTTATTTTAGATCATAGTTAAAGGGTAGAGTCTGTCACTGTAGAGGAGTCATGGCTGCAGGAACATAACTTAGCTGAGTAAATTGCAACCAGAGCCAGGACACAGAGTGATGAATGCTGGAGCTCACTTCATTCTCTCCTTTTTATAAATCCCAGGTTCCCAGCTCATGCATTGATGTTACCTATAGTTAAAGGAGGTGTAGTTTCCTATCCAAATTAACCAAATCCAGACACAAATCATAAGCATGCCCTAGACTTTTTCCCTAGGTAATTTTAGACCCTGTCAACTTCACAATCAGTATTAAGTATCACAATAATTCAAATAAAACTGAAATATTAATTATGTTGGAATTGCTCAGCTATATCGAGGGAGCAAGCCACTCAGGTATGATTTTAAAGCTTGGTGTTTATCTAGGTAACTACAGATAATTTTCCTTTTCTTTTCTTTTGTTTTGTTTTTTTTTTTTTTAACATAAATTACCTACTTTTGGATAAAGGGAGAACAGTTGGATTTTAGGCTGGCCCTGTTGTCATGTGTTGTCCAGAATGCCATAAAAAATTATATGAAAATCTCCATAAAACTAGACCCAGTTCTCTTCATTTTATTCAAGATAAACAGCCATAGCAATACTAATAGAGAAGGCACCAGAAGAACTCTAGAGAGATTCTATTCACTCTAAGTGCTCTATTCTTCACTTCACCATCCCATCCCATTCCATCCTCAGGATGTAGGAAGGATGGAGCTGTGACTGTCTTCATGATAAGAAAACTGAGGCTGGGTTACAGTAAGTGGCTTAGCCAATATAATACAGACACTAAGAAGTGGGTAAGGAATTAAATCATATTTCTTTCTTCTTTGTTTGCTTAGCTTTATTTATTTTTTTTGAAATAGGATCTCAGATATCTCAGTCTTATACATACAACTCACTATGGAACTGAGGGTGGGTGACCTTGATGTTTTGGTTCTTTTGCCTTGATTTCCTCATACCTCCCAAGTGTTGGATTATAGTCATACATCACTGCATCTGATGTCCTGCTTTAGAGGATCAGACTCAGGGTTTTCTGCACTGAGGTAAGTACTCTATCAACTGGGATACATTTGCCAGCCCGATGATCTGTTTTACATTTCTCTTGGTGACTATCTATCTAGGTGTGTCCTGTGAGTTCTGTGTACAGGTTTCTCTTTGGTCAGAGCCTCTAACTGATTCTTCCTGAAAAGGTCAACTCTATTTGATTGGCTTCTATCCATAAGCTGCTTCTCATAGCAACTTCTTGATGCCCATACCTAAGACTGTGTGCAAAGTCAACTTATCCTCACTGGGTTTTCATTGAAAGATACTGGCTTCCTGACTCAGGGCTGTAGGATCTTGCTCATTTAGAATTGGAGGCATATTTGAGCTATTGTCAGGTTGAAGGAAAATATGTTGTCCTGAAATATAATAAAAAATGAGTGTTATGAAAGTGAATTAAGTAAAGGCTCCCTTTATTTCACTGTGTTTTGTTTGTATGTTCAGGAGATGAAGTGTAGGGAGACAACAGAACATGAAACAGAAAATACAGAGACTGATTTTTAGAAGTGCCCGTGGAATGGAGGCAACATGGTTGTCTGTGATCTAAAAATGTGCTGTGCTCTTTTTTATTCCATCAGCGGTATTTTATCAGGTGTAATCAACCCTTAAGCCCTTTCTGCTGGAAATGACGGACTGGCTGACTTTAATGTAGTTAAACTGTTCTTTCTTTCCATCATTTTCTGCAAATATATATTATCCATCTATCTCAAGGTCATAGAAAGTTAATTTTTAAGGTTCATTCTGTGACTCAACAAGGTAATGAATGAAATGGAACAGAAGCCACTGTTCAGGTTCTTGAGCTTACCAACATAAATATCCTGCCTATCCACTACTCTTGAGGTAGAGCTGTGGTCCTCTACACCCTTGCAACACCCCAGACTCCATTATGATTACAAGACTAAAACAGTGTTTCATACAGCCTGCCACAGTTGTGTAGAGTCTTTTCTCTGCTTAAAGTGTGTATGCTGATTTCAAACCTCATAGCAAGTTTCTTTGTCCAGTGTAGAGCAGTAATAAAATACTGGTAACTAGTCAAAGTATAGAGAATAAGTATCTGTGGGTGCTTACCTATATGTAGGATCACATCTCATCCTTTCAAGGTTCACTGGATATCTCAATCAACGAACTCTCATGGATATTGAACCCACCCAGAGTTGAGGAGCTAATTATGGTCAATAGATTTTAGGGGCATAGTTTGTTTGTAACTTCTAATAGGTCAACCACAGACTTGGGTATACAGCTATCACGTTTACTGCAAACACACAGAGCCACACTGTCAAGAACTTTGCGTTTTTGTAAATAAGTCAAATTCTCAAAACACTTTGGAAGTGTCAAAAAACCCCTGTGATGTGGGATGCTTTTTTTTCTACCATAAAGAATAGGGAACACATTTATTTGACTTGTTGAGTGTCACAGAGATACAGTGCCAGAGAAGAAACACGCAGGTAAGTTTGCCTGCTCAATGGGAAGTGAGTACAAGAGGACAGGGACACAGCACTCAGATGATGTTTTTCATAGGAAACAAAGGACCTAAATACACTTCATGCTTTTCCCTGGAGAAGGCCAGGAGAATGATGTGTGGCTGTAGGATGAAGAGAGAGAGCAGGCATTGGAAGCCCAAGTGGCAGTACAAGGAGTCTAGAACTACTGAGGCTGGACATAGAAGTCATGAGTTGAGGCTGTGGAATAAGAAAGTCAGAAGCAGATCTAGGAAGAACAGAGGAGAAGGTATAATTAAGTTAGGAACCATTGCACACAAATGGACATGAGGTCCAAAGTCCTGCAAATGCTTAACTAACAGGATGTATTTGCCAAAGCCTTGGATCCTCTTCCTGTCACTTTTTAAAAGACTTTGTCTACCACAAAAAATGTTTCCTGGCTCTCATGGGGGGTCTGATAGTCTTTTAAAAATTGTTTGGCAACGTTGGTGTATTTTGGGAAGATTCTATTTTCAGCCTACAAAAGCTTTCAGGGTTGACTTTTCTCAAGCCTGATTTAATTTTCCATCTTCTTTGTGGCCCTTTTTATAGTTTTCCTAGACATTGTTCATCTAATCCTTTCTGTCCTATCTGTCTTCTACCCATTTAGCCCTTCATTATTCCCAGGGCTGTCCATGAAGCCTCTTCAGCTGGCTTTAGGTTATTCCCGGTATACCTACTCACTAGCATATTTCCTCTTTCTTGACTTTCCTTTCCCTCTTGGGAAAGTGTACTCTGACGTTTGTAATAATTTCTTTCTTGTTCATATTTGTTCTCTAGCTTGAATCCTGGTATTGCAAGATTTATGGACCCTTAAATGATTTTCCACTTTATGTTTCTAGAACTCAGTTTAAACCATAGCCTTTGCTTCCTGCTATTAGGGCATCTGAGGGTGGAAGAAATTGATGTGTACTTCATGTATTTGTATTCTCCATATTGTCTTTCTTCGGTGCTTCACGATATTTGCAATAGAGCTTATAGCTTTAAATTTACAATGTGAAATAAAAGCAAAAATTTAGCATTCTTTAGAACTAAAATTACCACAACCAAAATAGCAAACTGGCATTAATCATTTACAAATTCTCAGACATTGTTCTTTTATATACATAACTCATATTCAAAATTATTCTATACTTGAACTGCCGTTAACTACAATTTAGGACTGCTGAACCTCAGGAAGAGAGAACTTAAACAACTTGTCCATGATTTTTTAAACAAGTTCCAATACTCCTAATCTTTACTGCTCACCATGTTTTGATGGTTAAATGGAAATAATGAAATGGAAATCTAAAGCACAATATGAAACCTCTGCATACTCACTATGATGGATAGAACCTCCAATAGTGGTCAAGGTATAGAGAAACTCATCTCTCAAAGAATTTAATGCAGCCTCTGCTTTAGAAAAACACATGACATTTTCTCATAAATATTATTCATCTAGGCATTCTAATTATAGGTATTTACTAAAAAAAAATAAAAAAGTAGAAAAATCCACAAACTATGTGTCTGTAGAAAGACTTGTGAATGTTCATAATAGCTCTATTCATAATGCCCCCAAGCTAAACAACCCAGGTGTGTATTATCTGATGAAGGACTAAGTAAGTTGTAGTAGAGACAATGAAACACTTTCAGCAGTATGTAATAACATGGATAACTATCAGAGAGAGTCACATTGCTCAGAGATAGGCATACAGAATGGCAAAAAAATGTAAAGAATGCATAATCTAATTTAGGAAAAATCTAGAAGGTGGTAGTCTTGTGACAGGAAACATAAAAATTGCTGTGTACAGTAAAAATAACTGACTCCTGGAACTGTATCATTCTTGATGGTAGCGACTGGTAAAAACACAGAATAATGCTCACTGATTTGCACATTTCAAATTTATCCATTTTATTATACAATAATTAGAGCACATTCTCCTTATAGGAGGAAAAGATAGAATTTTTAGCCCTACTGAAGGAGCTGAAGGGGTTTACAACCCCATAGGAAGAACAGCAATATTAATTAACCAAGCCTCCCAGAGCTCCTAGGGACTAAACCACCAGCCAAAGAATACACATGGAGGGACCCATGGCTCCAGCTGCATATGTAGCAGAGGACTGCCTTATCTGGCATCAATGGAAGGGAAGGCCCTTGGTCCTGTGAAAGCTTGATGCCCCAGTGTAGGAAATACTAGGGCAGTGAGGTGGGAGTGGGTGGGTGGTTTAGGAAGCGCCATCATAGAAGCAGGGGGAGGGAGGATTGGTATGGGGTTTTTGGAGGGAAAACCCAGAAAGGAGATAACCTTTGAAATGTAAATAAATAAAATAAAATAACCAATAAAAGAAGAGAAAATTTAGTTCTAGGGATACAATCCTGGTGGTGATGTTACTCAAATAATACAGTATTTGTGATAACAATGTCTTTTATAATGTCCTATCCAATATATGGGATTAACTTGAGGACAAATGGAGATAATGAGTAAGTGTGTAAACACATTAAAGTATAAGAAACAGTCACTTCTTCAAATAAGGCATCAAGATCTTTCTATTAGGAGTGGTTCTTGCGTGAGATGAAGCAGCCAGTTAGTCTCCTTCATATATACCTTCCTGTTCCCCAACTCCACAGTAACGCAATTCATTTGAAGGTGTTTATGACAAATTCAAGTCCATACAAATCACACTGAGAATAGATTGAAAACAACAATTTTACTCTCTAGTTTTAAGACTTATTCTCTCACCTGGTTAAGGGATGCAGCCTGAGTAGTCAGGTAATGTGAATTTGAAGTCTAGACTACACACTGAGTACTATGAGGACTGGGTAAATGTTGACCACCTCAACCTACTTCATCCATTAAAAAATAAGATGCATGACATCATTTACATGAGATAAAATATAATGTAGTTTAGTGTAATGGTTTGACCAAAAGAAATACGTTAGGATAATAGTTAATTAGTAGCTAATATTTTATCATTAGAGCTATTATGACAGGAAATTCCTAACTTGTTTGTATAACTTTTACTTTATAATCCTCAGACATTTCCTCTAGTCTTATCAACATTTGTCTTCTCAGTCTAGCTTTCTCTTTCTCCTTGATAAACACTGGGTGCCTAAGGATGGGAGATATGTATAGACTATGGTCTGTTGATGTGGAAGCCAATGTGAGGTCAAGATTACTCATTCTCTTTAGGCCTCTGTTCTCAGAGGATATTACCATCAAAAGTCATCTCCTACACTTAAATGCGATAAATGTCTTCTTTGTTGAAGAAGTTCTTCAGGCACATTCTACCCTATCAGAAAATAGCTCTATGAAAGTTCACCTGGGAGGGCGGGAGGCTGGAGAGATGGCTCAGTGGTTAAAAGCACTGGCTGCTTTTCCAGAGATCATTAGTTCAATTCCTAGCAACCACATGGTAGCATACAACCACTTATAATATGATTTGATGCCCTTTTTTGGCATGCATGTATACATGTTGATAGAGCACTTATATGAATAAAATTAAATGTAAAAGAGAGCTGTTATACTATATTATTTAGGGAATAACATAAGAACAAATTATCACTGCATTAAAAAAAAAGAAAGTCCATCTGAATAGCGGCCCCTCCATGACATGATTTTTAACTTGGTATCTTACTAGTTGGCCCCTTTTCATAAGGAAATGATAAAATACAACACAAATTAAGCTCCTCATTGGTTCAGTTTCCTAGTCTCATTCTCCTTTCATATCTTCCTTGTTTTCTCTGTACAACTGATGATGAAAGTTCTGCTTACCTCTAAATCATTCTTCTTCTTCGTCGTCACCGTCTTCTTCTTCTTCTTCTTCTTCTTCTTCTTCTTCTTCTTCTTCTTCTTCTTCTTCTTCTTCTTTTCTTCTTCTTTTCTCCTCCTACTCCTCCTCCCCTTACTCCTCTTTCTCCTCTTCCCCCTCCTCCCTCTCCTCTTACCCTCCTCTTCCTCTTAACCTCCTCCTCCTCTCCTCCTCCTCCTCTTCCTCCTCTTCCTCCTCCTCCTCTTCCTCCTCCTCTTCCTCCTCCTCCTCTTCCTCCTCCTCTTCCTCCTCCTCCTCCTCCTCCTCCTCCTCCTTCTCTTTTTTTGATGGTACTGAGGATTGAAACCAAGTCTTAGTTCTTATTGTTCAAACACTAAACCATGGAGGTATATCCAGAACCACACTATTACTTTTTATTTTGAGGCAGGATCCCATTGCCAAGGACCAGCCTTGGCTTGGAGAGGGGTTAATGAGGAAGGGGTGTTTGGGAGCAGTAAAAGAATAACTTGAAGTCAATCATGGGTACAAACTCACAGTTCTGTGTTCTGCACAAGCTTACTCCCCAGCCAGCTGTGTAGATAGATCAGCTCATGCAGACCAAAGTCCAGTCTTTTATTTTCATATCAATTCAATCATTATCTCAGGTTCCATTATGATTATCCCATGAAACAGCACTTTATGACCTTGATTCTTGATTCTTAGAAGAAAACAGCAAGTACAAATTTTTATTTATAGTTTTACACTCCAGATATTATCCTCCCCACATCCACCTTCCAACTATTCCACATCCCATACCTTTCCCCCCCATCACCACGAGGATGTCCCTACTCCTTACCCCCCAATCCACCTGACCTCTAAACTCCCTGCGGCCTCTTGTCTCTTGATGGTTAGGTGCATCATCTCTGATTGAACACAGACTGGGCAGTCCTTTGCTAGATATATGTTGGGGGCCTCATGCCAGCTGGTGTATACTGCCTGTTTGGTGGTCCCATGTTTGAAAGATCTTGGGGATCCAAGTTAATTAAGACTGCTGGTCCTCTTATAGGATCGCTCTCCTCCTCAGCTTCTTTCAGCCTTTCCCTAATTCAACCACAGAAGTCAGCAGCTTCTGTCCATTGGTTGGGTGCAAATATCTGCATCTGACTCTTTCAGCTGCTTTTGTTAGGTCTTCCGGAGTGTAGTCATGCAAGGTCCCTTTCTGTGAGTGCTCCACAGCCTCGGTAATAGTGTCAGGCCTTGGGACCTCCCCTTGAGCTGGATCCCACTTTGGGCCTGTCGCTGGACCTTCTTTTCCTCAGGCTCCTCTCCATTTCCACCTCTGTAGTTCTTTCAGACAGGTGCAATTATGGGTCAGAGTTTTGACTGTGGGATGGCAACATCCTCTCTCATTTGATGCCCTACTGTTGGACATTTCATCTAAGGTCCCTCCCTTTGAGTCCTGAGAGTCTCTCACCTCCCAGGTCTCTGGTGCATTCTGGAGGGTCCCCCCATCCTTCTATCTCCCTAGGTTGCCTGTTTCCATTCTTTCTGCTGGCCCTCACAGCTTCAGTCTTTTCCCTCACACAATACCAATACCAGATCAGATTCCTTTCTCCACCCCCCCCACCCTGTCCCCTTTTTCTCCCAGGTCTTTCCCCCCTCCCCACTTGTGATTGCTTTCTTCTCCCTCCAAAGTGGGACTAAGGCGTCCTAACTTGGGCCCTTCAGCTTGTTGACCTTTTTGCGTTCTGTGGACTGTATCTTGGATATTCTGTACTTTTTTTTTTTTTTTGGCTAATATCCACTTACTAATGAGTAATATCCTCAATGTATTTTTGGGTCTGAGTTACCTCACTCAAGATAATATTTTCTAGTTCCATTCATTTGCCTGCAAAACTGAGGATATCCTTGTTCTTAATAGTTGGGTAGTATTCCATTGTGTAAATGAACTATATTTTCTGTATTCATTCTTCTGTCATGGGACATCTGGGTTGTTTTCAGCTTCTGGCTATCACAAATAAGGCCACTATGAACATTGTGGACCATGTGACCCTGTGGCATGGTGGAGCATGTTTTGGCTATATTCCCAAAAGTGGTATTGCTGGGTCTTCAGGTATCTATTTCCAATTTTCTGAAGAATCTCCAGATTGATTTCCAGAGTGGTTGTACCAGTTTGCAATCCCACCAGCAGTGGAGGAGTGTTCTTCTTTCTTCACATCCTTGTCAGCATGTGTGGTCCCCTGAGGTTTTGATCTTAGCCATTCTGACTAGTATGAGGTGTAATCTCAGGGTCGTTTCGATTTGCATTTCTCTGATCACTAAGGACTTTGGACATTTCTTTAGGTGCTTCTCAGCCATTTGCGATTCCTCTGTTGTGAATTCTTGGTTTAGTTCTATATCCCATTTTTGATTGGGTTGTTTGTTTTTTGGGGGGTTAGCTTCTTGAGTTCTTCATATATTTTGGATATTGGCCCTCTATCAGATGTGGGGTTATTGAAGATATTTTTCCCATTATGTAGGCTGCCGATTTGTCTTATTGATTATGTCCTTTGTCCTTTGTCTTTTGAGTTTCAAAAGGTCCCATTAATCAATTCTTGATCTTGCTCATGAGCCATTGGAGTTATGTTTAGGAAATTTCCCCCTGTGCCATTGAGGTCAAGGCTCTTTCCTGCTTTCTCTTCTATTAGATTCAGTGTATCTGTTGAGGTCCTTGATCTACTTGGACTTGAACTTTGTGCAAGGTGACAAATATGGGTCTAATTTCATTTTTCCACATACAGGCAGCCATTTAAACCAGCAACACTTATTGAAGATGCTTTCTTTTTTCCATTGTATATTTTTGCCTTCTTTGTCAAGGATCAAGTGTCCATAAGTGTGTGGTTTCATTTCTGGGTCTTCAGTTCTATTCCATTGATCAACATGTCTGCCTCTGTACCAATACCATGCAGTTTTTTTCACTATTGCTCTGTAGTAAAGCTTGAGGTCAGGGATGGTGATTCCCCCAGCCATTCTTTTATTGTTAAGAATTGTTTTCAATATTCTTGTTTTTTGTTTTTTTGTTTTTTCCTTTTCCAGATAAATTTGAGAATTGCTCTTTCCATGTCTTTGAAGAATTGTGTTGGGATTTTAATGGATATTGCATTGAATCTGTAGATTGCCTTTGGTAGGATGGCCATTTTTACTATGTTAATTCTGCCAATCCATGAGCATGGGTTATCTCTGCATTTTCTGAGATCTTCTTTGGTTTCTTTCTTGAGAGACTTTCTCTTGTTTGGTTAGAGTTACCCCAAGATACATTATTTGTGGCTATTATGAAGGAAGTTGTTTCCATGATTTATTCCTCTGCTAGTTTATCATTTGTGTAAAGGAAGGTTACTGACTTATTTAAACGAATTTTATATCTGGCCATTTTGCTGAAGTTGTTTATCAGCTGGAGAAGTTCTCTGGTAGAATTTTTGGGGTCACTTAAGTATATTATCATATCTTCAGCAAATAGTGATATTTTTATTTCTTCTTTGCCAATTTGTATCCTCTTGATGTCTTTTTGTTGTCTTATTGTTTTAGCTAGCACTTTGAGTACTATATTGAATCTGCCTGCCTTTGTAAGGACAAACAACAGTAAGTTTATCTGGGTAATCTTGCTCTGCAATCACCACTCCCTAAATTTCTTGATCTCCTTTCATAATATTCTGATATGCTGGGCCATTAGTGCAGTCACCTTTGTTCTTTTAGGTCTGTGAAGCCCCTCATATAATTCATATTGCATCCTTATATTTTGCACAGTTGAGAAATTATACATTTTTGAACTCCTGTTTTCAGAGTTCTTTCCCACAGCCTTAAGGACTGTGCTGAAGGTCACAGTGTTTGCCATTTTGCTGAGGAACACATTCTGGTCTCCAGACTGTGCTATTTCTAATTACCATGGAGTAATTAACCTTAATAGGGAGAGCATTTCCCCAAAGGAAGAACATTGACATATGTATATTATTATACAAATAAGTCCTATGCCCACAGCAATCATCAGCACTTGTGGAGGTCCCTGCCCTGCTAGCTCTGATCCAGGGGCAGGAACTGTGTCTTGCTGTCTTTTCCACCTGGAAGGATGTGGCATCCCACTAAGTTACCCAGATAGCCTTGATTTTTACTCTGTAGCTTAAGCAATAACTGGTATTATAGGTATATTACAGCAAACTCAGCTTTAGCTCATACTCTCTGGCATTGTGCATCCAATCTATGAGGATATCCTGGAGGCTCTGTCTCCAAATTTACTCCACATATGACTACTCTCTGCCACCTCTGCTGATTCTAACCTTACTGTGAATTGCCATCATCTTTGGACTGGACAGTTGTGTAGCCTCTATCATTTCCACATTAACCCCCTTTCTCACAAGTCTATTCCTCTCCTATTTCCTGGCTTTGTAATTATATATTATATATACAGAATTCATTTTATAAATATTATATATAATGTAATATGATTTAATATGCATACTTAAGCAATTTTGTGTTTTGATATATGTATGTATTATAAAATAATTGTCATCAAGCTAACATATTCATTACCTCACATATTTGCCATTTTTGTCATAAATAAAATGTAATTGAAATCTATCAGTCTGGAAAATTTCAAATATACAATATAATACAGTATTAGCCATAGTCACTTTGTTGTGCTTAGATTATAGAATTAACTCAGCTCATGATTGAAATTTTATATTCTTTGACCAACATACTTCCATTTTACCTCACTATTCAGCCCCAGGACTAGAGCTACCATTGTGCACTTTGTTCTTATGAAGTTGACTGTGTGACTTTTCTTATGAGATCACAGAGAACTATTCTTTATGATGGGCTTAACTGTACTTAATAATGAACATGCTCTTCCATATTGTTGGAAATGGTTGGATTTCCCTATTCTTTCCCCATTTATTTTGTCACCAGTCATTACATTTTTCTTTATATTTTGACTCTTGTGAACAATATTGAAATGCAAATGGGGATGCAGATGTTTTTTTGAGGTACTGACCCCAAAACACATTTTATATTAAGAATATGTTTTAAAAAGACTGTATTAGTTGTTGGATTATGTAGCTTTATCTGAAGGCCTTTTGTTCTCTTTCCTTTTACATTTCTGCAAACTCAAACAGGACATGGTAGAATTGACTACTCTCTTTTGGGCTATTGTATCAAAGTACAGTAAAATTGGTGCCTTTTAAATAGCAGAGATTTGTTTCTCATATTCCTAGAGGTCGGAAAGTGAAAGGTCAAGGTGACAATAGAATCAATCTCTGGGCCCTTTTTCTGCTCATGGAAGCATCTAGAAGAAATAAATCTAGAGACCTCCATTATAAAATCGCTAATTCCACTCATGAAAGTTCTACCTTCAAGACCTAACTTATTACCTAAAAGCTTAGGAAGAATTCCTCATTGTTAGTATCAAAGCATAGGCATTTGGAAGAGATAGGAGTACTAAGCTATGCCCTAGAAAACAGATGTTAAAAAATTCCACAGTGTGTTTAACAGCTGAGCTACTAAGTGTTTCTTTTTATGGCTGGAGAAAAATAGGTGATATAATTTCTTCTAAAAGTTTTCATATTAGAGAACCGGGAAACACCAACCTCACAATGCCAGTTGCTTAGTTTACAGAATGAGTCAGTTCATGATTGAAACTTTATACTCTTTGACCAACATACTTCTATTTTACTTCACTACTCAGCCCCAGCACTAGGCAATTACCATTGTGTCCTTTGTTCATAATGAAAGGGAAGAAGTAAGGCAGCCTAGGCACAGACTTCAGCTGCCCAGCAGGTGGGCCAGCACTGAAGGATTCCTGTGTACTGAAGTGACCAGCTAGAACCAATCTCCTAGCTCAGCCACATGAGGAACTAGCTGTGGTTCCACTAGGTTCATGCTGACTGGTTGAGTAAGGCAATCTGGTCAATGCCAAGTTTGAGATCAGGGAGGATGAACCTCTTATACATCATTAGAAAGGTCTCATAAAGCTGCTGCTGCTGTGTCTTTGCAGGCTGGAACAAGATCCATACTGCTTAGGGACAGAACACTCTGTCCCCACTCTGTCAATCCATTGGGGCAGTAGTTTCAAGGGTACTGATTTGTCACTTGTAGAAACCACTCTTATCTGATATCTGAAAGATGACAGTGTCACAACCCAATTGTTCTGTGATAGTAGACAATGTTTTCTCAGTGTGATGACTGGCTTTTGGTATTGTATGAAGCAGTTCAATGAAGAGGCTGAGGAAAGTTTTAGTGTACCACATATGTGATCATGGAGGGAGACCGAGGAGAGGATTCTGAAGGCACTGTGGAATGATATTCAATCAAGAACCATCTAAAACACTGATGAGCACTGGACAAAGACTCTAAATGGTACTGTCAGCTTTAAGTATCATAAAAATGAACTTTCATTTTTTTCCCAAAAAGAATATGAAAATGTTCTTAGATTGTAGAATGGAAGAGTACACCATCCTTATGAATCACCGGATAAAGGTTATCCAGATAGAGTAACGCATTCTTGTAAAGCCAGCACTCAGAATGTTGAAGTAGATAGATTTTCATGAGTTACAAGCCAGCCTAGGCTATCTAGTGGGTTTGCCAAAACAATGTAATAAGACAGCAAGATTCACAAACAAATAGGAAAAACAAACAAATAAAAAGTGGTGATAATGATCTCAACAGAAAGACACTGCACTTGATGCCCAGCACTGCTCAAATGTATTGTGTAGAGCAGTGGGAAGCCACTACTCCTTCCTCACATCTCTGCATTACTTTGGTTATGACTTCTTCTTCCTCTCACTTATATCTCAACATTGAAAGTGACACAAAAACCAACATTGCAGGAGACTGAATTTAGTCTTAGTAAAGTAAGTGAGTGTGGACAGGAGAAGGGTAGGGGTGGAAGGAAATAAAGTGGAGGTTTCCAAAGTTTGGTCAAGGGGAAAAAAAGGGATCAAGACATCACACCATGACACAGTTTTATTTTTGTTTTTTTTTTTTGTTGTTGTTGTTGCATATCAGACTTTCCTCTTGTTCTTAAGAAACTTTAAATAAATGTCTACTTTTTATTTCATAAAAAAAATCAAGAAAAGATAAAATTTAAGGCTACTTAAAAGACCACTATATTTACTTAAAAGGCTACAATCATTTGTTTTGCAAGCCTCAAGACCTGAGTTTGGGATGCAGAACCCAATAAGTTAGTCAGATGATAGTGGTATGTATCTGTAACCTCAGCAATTCAACTCTGAGGTACAAGGCAGAGCCAGGATGATCACTAGAAATCTTAAGGCCAGATAGTCTGAAGTGTGTATCATGGCAAAAGCAAGGAAGAATCTAAATCCACAAGGTGTAAAGACAGAACTGAATCCTGAAAGTTGTAGTCAGGCCTCATACACAGACTATAGCATTAGGACACTAATGCTCAATTCCACAGCCATACAGAACACACACACACACACACACACACACACACACACACACACAAAGCATAGCTAAAAAATCTTGATGTTTATTTCACATTCCCATTCTTACTATTATTTACTTCTATTCCCATACAAATGTCTTCCTGCTTTACCCACATGTGTAAATCATGTGAGTACTGCTTTGTGCCCATCTTCTCCCCTAGTATTATTTTTGTGAGATTTCATTGACATTGTTTTGGTAATAGCTGGTTCATTTTAAATATTGGCTAATATTCTAACATGTGTGTACTGGTTTGTATAATAAGCCACTCCTAGTCGATCTAGAGACATGTACAGAACACAGAAGAGAGAACTGGTTGAAGATAGCCGTAGCCGTGCTAGTCCAACCCAAGTGCCCATCAAGAATTTTTCCTGAGTCTGACAACTTATTCTTCTCTCTTAACAGTCTTTTGTGATGAACAGATTCTGTAATTTCTTCTTCCTCTTTTTTTTTTTTTTTCAATTTTTGTCTGCTTTTTGGTGTTGAGGGTTGAACATAGCAAGTCACACTGGCCTTAGTCCTAAAGTCCTCAATCCCAGTATAACTGGGTTAATGGGGTCTCGCTTGCTCCATAACAACCTTTGCATAGATCAATGCTATTATATTTTTCTAAATGACAACATAGTTAGCTTTATTATTTTACTTTTCATAGTTGGAGTGATAGTAGGAAAAAAACTGAGAAAAAGGTCTTTTTCTGTCACATAAATAAGCTTTGTTTATAGTGATTATATCACTTTCTATGATTAAGGTTTCTCTGTTTTTCTTGGACTGGTGCAGATTATTTACTCAGATTCCTTTTAATGGTTATTAAACCAAGATCACCACAAGATTTGATCATCCTTTTGGATTTGTGCCATGGCCTTGAGAAAGCAACTTAAATCGGAATTTGTTTTGCTTTTATCTTTTTGAATAATTGTCAGGGAAGGAAAGGGAAATGCTTGAGGTCAAACTTCTTTCCCAAGGTCAAATATACTTCAGCTGAAAAATCAAAAAACAAAAACCAAAAAACCCCAAAAAATCCCCCAAAAACCAGGACCTCCATAAAATCCAGACATGTCATTGAAATGGAGTTATGAAATGGGGCAGGAAGGTAATTTAGTTTTTTTTTTTTTGGAGTATTGAAATAAAATAAATACTTTAAAAGCATCGAATTTCTAGAGCTAAAGGTACGTTTGGCTTACACATGCGGCCATCGGGGTATGCACTCACTAGGCAGGGACTGTTAAAGGGCACTGGTCTTGAAGACTTGCCTCTGCATCTTCCTGCTCTGTTCCACACTGCTCTGTGAGTCTCCATTTTCCCTTTCATACAGTTGACTGGAGTGCATGGTCAGTTTGCAGGTTTTGTCCTGATGGGACTGGGAAACATTTCACTCTATGTGCTGCTTCCATGTGCAGACATGGGTCAACATCTGACATAGATTTATTCAGTCCATTTTTTGGCTTTAACTTGTACTAGAAAGCTTTCCCTTAAGGCAGAAAATTAAAGGCTGTTATATGGGAATAAGGGCTTGTGTCCCCTCTAATTCATTTAGAGTGATTTTCAAGTTATATCATTGAAATGGCTCTGGGACCACATTAAGCTTAGAATACCCTGTGATTGCTTCTTCCTTCCTTCCTTCCTTCCTTCCTTCCTTCCTTCCTTCATTTCTTTCTTCCTATCTTTGTTTCTTTTTCTTTTTGTTACCATAGAATCCTGATCACTATTGATCTTTCTTGTGCTATAAAGAGAAGGGGTCATTCTCTCTTCTGTCTGGGAAGAGAAGTAGCTCCATTTACATGTTCTCGGCAGATTCTTCCATGTGATCAAAACATTTATGAGCTGCCATAACCTTAATCATGAAAGATAAGTTTGTGACTATAAAGAACATTAAAAGAAATTTAGAACTTGCATCAACTATATTTCTCCGAATCTAATATGCCATTAATTTAAGAGGCGCTGCCAGTTTAAACGTTATAAAGAACACCAGCAATAAATGTTCTCAAATGAACCACAAAACTCCATCTATTATAATACCCAAAATGAAAATAAGAAGTTTCTTAGAATTTGTGAAATATAGCCATTGTTTGTCTTTCTAAATGGTCTATCTTATACAAGATTGTGGGGTGTGGGGGTACATAGGTATGTTTCTGAATAGCTGTGGCTGTATCTCAAGATCTTTCCCCTATTTGTATGGAAATCATGGTAGGCAAGGAGCAGCTCCCTTGGGCTTGGCACATGTGGCTGGGCCTTCAAATTCCAAAGGCTTATAGCTCTCGGACTTGAGAAACAGAGACTTAGGATTCTAGGCTTTCGAAGTCAAAGACCTTTGATACTAGGCGCTTGCGTTTGGTTCTCTAGAGCTTGAGTGTTAATGATCTTTCATCAAGCAGTTAATATCGCAACTCCAAGCTTTGCTAGGAACTTGGCTCTTAACCTGGTGTGCCAGAGTTTTCTATCAGTTTTACCTTTCCTTGTCCTGGGTTTTCTCAGGGTTTTTTCCCCCCTTTATAGTCTCAGTTCTCAGCCCCAGTCACCTTGCTATCTTTTCTGCAATCCTTTATAGTCTTTAGTCTCTATGCTAGGTTGCTCTCTGTAACTCTTCAGCTGCCTTACGGATACTAAGTAACTCAAGAGCCTATAGTCCTTATTACTGCCTGAAGAAGAGTCATTCTCTTGCTGCCGATTGTTGTAGGGTGCTTGGGACTGGAAACGTTTGGGGTTTCTCTGGTCACTGGGCGTCCAGCTTACCCTACTCTATCTTTGATATAGATCCACAGCAGGTATTTAAAAGACCATTTGAGAGAGTTTGTTTGTTTGTTTGGTTTTTGTTTTTGTTTTGTCAGGGTCGTGCACAAGAGGGAGGCCTTCTGTTCAGGCCTTGGGAGATTGAAAGCATTGCATGCAAAGCTTTCTTTCTGTGAATCACACTTTATATTAAATCATTAGGAAACGTGTTCTACCCCTCTAGAACCCCATGATAACAGCTATAAGATGGGTAGGTCCGTCTCTAACAATTGTAGGACCAGTCCTGCAGAGACTTCCAAGGCTTGCATATCTATCGTATCTGAAGTGAAGTCTCCTGGAGCTGCTGAATGCTGTCAGAAACAGCCACCGCAGCAGCAAGAAGTCTTAAACGTCCGAGCTTCTTCCACAGCAGTGGTCATTGTGCCTGCTCAGTTAGAGTGGAGCTTTCTTGGGATGCCTATGAAGTGTTCAATGCACCCAAGCTGCCATGATGACTGTCTAGCCTGTCACTTAAGAAGTGCCTGCTATGTTGACAACACCCTGCTCAAGGAAACTGGGTATAATGGGGGAGAGTTTAGCTGTCAATCAAGTGGCTGAGTAGCTGGCTCTTAATGGCTTTTATTATGAAAGGTAAAACAATAAGGACATTTTCTAACAAATATGTAACTTCCCTTTAACAAAGCCTGTGTTACAATCTTGATTCCCCTCCATCTGATACTCTAGGGTAATGTCTCATAGGAAAAGTGGTCTTCAAACTCTGCTGACTGTTAGGATTCCCTAGGGGTTTCTCTATCCATCCCATTGTCTTCTAAATCTGAAGAATGGAAGATGGATCCAGGTAAAATAAAACAATCAATAAATTAATGTAAAAACATTCCTCCCTTGGTTTTGATGCTTATTCCTGATTGAAAATTCCTGGGGCAGAGAAAGGAGCCCACATTGACGATTGTTCTGTTGCTGCTATATCATGTCTACATCTCTCTCATCTGAAGCTCCCTGGTGTGTTGATGATTTTAACTTCTATAATAAAAAAAAGAGTCCATTGAGAAAGATGTTTTCCACATTTTTTCCAAGAAAGAGGAATATAAATTATGCTAATAGTAAAGTATATTATTGGCAAACAAACGGGATGAAAGTAAGTACTAAGAAATAGTTTGGAATTTTAGAAATATATATATATCTTTTTCCAAGTGATATTTTGATATTTCTAGATACCTGGGAATGACAAAATCATAATGCACATTTAGTGAAGTGAAATATTGGACAAGCCTCCTATGATATCCTTGAGACCTTGATTATGAAATATGTACCATATAGAAATAAATGAAGTTGAACTTTGAGGCTGGATAAATAAATAAAGCAAGGTTCTGTTGTTAGTCATACTTTGTCATTCTCATTTTACAGATGACTTTATTGAAACTATATGAGAATATATATATATATATATATATATATATATATATATATATGAAATATATATATTTATCCAATCTGAGTATGTCCAAAGCTGGAAAGCCTCATCAATTCTAAAATTCTTCAAAATATCTTGCTATATGATCTTGGAATTCTGGACCAGAAGATCAAAACTAATAACAATAAAAATCATTTCATTGAAAAACTCAGAGCTTTCATTTTATGTTTCATCTGTAGTTCTTTCTGAAAGTACAGCTTAATATCTTTCATTAGGAGAATGTATGCTTCCCCAAGGATCAGAGATAATTGTAGAAGAGGAAGCCAAAAGGTTGTAAGACATAAAGATTGGAAAAGATCAAAACAAAACCTTGTCTTCTGTACACAACATGCAGAAGCACTACATTCATGAACTCACAGCTGTGCTTGCCTCAAGACCTACCTCAGATTGATCTACTCAACATCGCAGCTTGCATAGGTAAAGGGCTCACAACCCCACATCTAGCTGAGGAACTATTGACAGTTGGTGGCTACTAGAAACAAACCCAGTTTTCTTTAAGGGTCTAGCCCCTGGTAATTGATCATGATCCAGTGAACAACCATATATCCACAAATATATGGGAGTACTAATTAAACATTGTGAATTAAATTAAAACAACATTAAAAAACCATGAAATGAGAGGGGTTGAAGAATTGGGGGAAATCTGGGTGGAGTCAAGGGTAAATGTGATCAAACTACACTGGAGGCATGTGTGAAATTCTCAATGACTCAACAAAGATATTTTATTACAAAAGCTTCTACGAAAATGTGTGTACATGCATATGTATAGGTGAGATATCTCCAAAACTTGAGAAATTTTGTTTATCTGAATTTTATTAATCATACGGTATAATATAATCTCTGAACATTTAAAAATTCTAGTGTGCTATGAGGGAATTAACTAGCACCATGAATGGAAGAACGTTCTAATTTTCCAGTCTTGGTGGAGCTAGAGTCATCTACGGGAAGGCTTTTTGTACATATGTCATTTCTAATTATTTTACTCAGCACGCATGCATTGATTTCCAATAGGAGAAAGGCACTGGTCTAGACAGTATAAATGTTTTCATGAGAGAGTCAAACTTCTGTGCTCTTTGAGATTTTAGTAGGCAGATAAGTAATGAACCATAATCTAGCAACTAAAGAATGCACAAAAGCAATAGGTACTCTGGAGAATGGAGTAGGGACAGGGAAGTCAGGCCTTCTTGGAGCAGATATGGGCAGGTAAGATGTGGTGCTTAGTGTAGATCACCCTCACTGAGAAGTTAGAGTTGAGTAAACCTTTGAAAAAGTCAAAAAGCCTTTTAAAAAATACACACTTTGAACAGAAACAATATTTTTTAGAACTGCAAGATAGCATCATTTATTTCTTTCATCCACTATATTTATATCAGTCTTAGATCAATGGTTTTAATAGTTTTATGTTTGTTATTTTCATATACTTGCTGCTTAAATGTGAAACTAAGTTAATCATTAAATATTTTCTAAATTCTTTAATAGATTTTTATTACATGAACGCAGAAGGCTATATGGAAGAAATGGTGTCCTATTTTAAGTTAGAGAGGAAACATTGAATCACACTTTTCTTCTGGCTTTCCTCGGAAGTATTTCAGATGTGCAGATAATTTCTTTTCATCTTCATTAAGATGTTCCAAACATGTAAATTATGTTTGGAACACTAATAGCAATAATGAATATTTCTGTAGTATTGACCATGACAGATGTTGGACTGAAGATTTATGGTATAGTTTGAGTAAATGGAGGCAGATTTTAAATATTACACCGGGAACATTCTATGCTGGTTGTATTTCATTGTCAGGAGTATGGCTAGATTGCAGTGAAACCACCACAGGCCTCCCAGTAAAAGAGAAAGGTCCACAGACTGCTTGTGGGTTAGGTGTGAGGTTGAGATGAACTGCTGAGAGGGGCTAGAAGCTTGCAAGAGTAAACTGTGAAGTGAAAGCTATAGATGCTCTTAATTCTTCTTCCCTGGCTATAAGGCTGGGGTGGAAAAGATGATGTGAAGACTGTTCCTCATGTATGAAAATCTCAAACAATAGTAAAAGAACTGTAAAATCATAAAAGAAAGCATAAGCTAAGCACAATAATTCAATCAGCTAACTCCTTGAACCAAAGCTAACAGAAGGTATATCATTAATTATCATTCCTTTCTGTCCTAGCTATGTCCTGGATTCTAGGCCACCAGAAACAACTCTGAGCTGACTTCAAGGCTAACCCACATGCTATGAGGACCCTTTTAGAAATTATTGTATGATCTATGTTCAGCACTGTGCTAAGATATCTAAAACAAAATTTTAATAGTATCATAATGACTATATATGACCCTGTTGTCTGGCTTTTCCGGAGGGTTTGAACAAATATCTATTCACTCTAGAAAGGGTAGCAACAACAGAGTAAAGACACAGTTCCACTTAAGTCTTGGTGAAACTGTGAGGTTAGTCATGGGTGCAGAAGCATGGATGAGGAGTTACTTGCAGGAACATGGGGCAATTTATGGGCAGCTATAGCACTGAATAACCTCCCCCCCCCCCATCAACTATAAGCTGTCTGTATATTCTTGGGGAGGGGTGAGGTTTAGTAAGCCTGCCCCCTAATTCCATGACTCAAATCTTGTGCTGGTCTCCACCAGATCTGCTGACAATTATCATAGCTGTTGACAATTTCAGAGAGCAAGGGCTGTGTCCTGACTAGAGGACAGAGAACTGAAACAAGCACAGATACAGTCACCTGCCACACTTGTTATACACTGGTGCTTTAGATTCAGGGTGGTTTAGTGCCTTTCCAAAGCTCCGGAGCATTCCAGGACACCAAAGGCTTGAGGCCATGTGAGAACACTGGGCTATTATGAGTTTCTTTGTTTACTGTTTGACAGGATAGATTCTGTCTCAAATTCTGTTTTGAATTGCAAAGACTGTAGCATAGTAAAAGGGACAGTTGAGTTACTCAGGCCCTGAAGCTCTACTAAAGAGTAAACCTTGAACTTCAAAAGATCCTGGTGAAAGAGAGAAAGCCAATAGCTTTCTATTTTAAGCAAGGATAATGAACCGGCTGCTGGGAAAGTTCATCTTATGGGAGTATCTGCATAGCAGGGGCAGGTCTCATCTGCTGATCAAGGTTACTCTGTCTTACTTTTCCTCTTCCATTTAACAAATATATTCTGACCTTATTCTCCATGGTTGGTATTTCCTGCAGCATACCAGAGTTCTGATCACCTGTGTGTGTTCCCTGACTGGTTCTTGCTTGTTAGCATTATATACCCTTCATATGATCACGCTTTCCAAATACTGTGCATTTTTTGTAATTGAGAAAAGATGTTAGGCAGGAAGAAAGGGAATAAAAAAAGCCATTTGGAGCCCTCTGTTTCCCAGGAACACTGGAGACTTATGAATATGTTTGTCAGTATCTTCTGGCTCAGATGGCTTGATCAATGTTCAGTAGAATCTTTTTGATGTGGATAGCAAGTGTCTCCACTTTTTGGGACATATAGATATTAACATGTTGACTTTCTCAGATGAAAATATGGCTGGTGATCAATAAAACCCTATTGAGTTGACATGGTCAGTGGCTGATAATAGCCTTTGGATAGAGAAAACAGGTACTTCCCTTCACCAGACAATACCACGGATGTACTGTATTGAGGAAGTTCTGATTGACAACCTAAAGAGGACAATACTAAAGCCAAAAGGTGAAAAGAAATATGATATTCTTGAGAACAAGACAATAAAGTGAATAAGGTCTGTGGGGCAAGTGGACCGTGCCACCAGACAGAAGAATTGGTAAGGTTGAAGCAGGTTCAAAACCCTGGGGAATCTCAGAATTGAGAATGGTAGGCATGGAACTAGCTGTCTGCCAAGTTCTCCCTGTCCTAGAACATGTTACCATGACACTCCATGGAGAGGACCATCACAACTGGTCACTTAGCATAGAGACTTGGAGTTCTCCATGCTAAGGAGGTATCTAGATAGGTGTTGAGTATTTAGACAATAGGCTTCCCTTCCTGGCCATCCTTTCTGACAAATAGTATTTAATCCCTAGTTCACCCTGAGTAAGACATATGCATTCACATCCACCATAAATAAAGTAGTTTGGTCAAGCAAGAACCATCTCCTTCATCTCAGAAAGGTAACTTCTTTCTTCTTTCTTCTCTGTGCATTTCTTTCTTTCTGGAAGCCCAGATAACCCACTCTACTATTTCCTACCTATAGCTTCAGTGAGGATAATCCTTGCATTCTCCATTTGACCAATCTGCATTAGGGACCCTGTGTCCTCTAATGACACATGACCTTTATAAGCTAGGTTCTCTTATTGTCTGTATTCTACAAAAGAGTGCACTGAGGACATAGAGAAATTTAGTAATATAATAAAAATTATAGCTTTTCCATAACTATATTTTAATGTATGTTTACATTAATTAATTAATTAATTAATTAGAGAGAAAGGATGAGAGAGGCAGACAAACAGATACACACACACAGAGATACAGAGAAAGAGAGGAGAGAGAGGGGAGGAAAGAGAGGAGAGAGAGGGGAGGAAAGAGAAGAGAGAGAGGGGAGGAAAGAGAGGAGAGAGAGAAGTATGTAAGTAAGGAGGGAAACTATGAGGAGAGAGATGAGGGAGGGAGAGAAGGAGAAGTAGAGGTAGAGGAAGAGGGACAGGAACAGGGAGAGAGAACATGCCCAGAACACATGCCACGTCAGAGCACAACCTGCAGGAGTCTGGTCTCTCCATCTACCATGTGGGTTCTGTGGGTTAAACTTAGGTCAATCATAGCAGCAAGTGCCTTTGCCTCCTGACCCATCTCACCTCTCATGGCTGTACTTTAATCAGCACACTTGCCTTGATGCCCCAGGCAAGTGACTGTGTGTAGTCATACCTTGTGCTTCCTTGTATGGAGTGATCATTTTCAGTTCCAGTTCCTGGAGAAAACACAGCAAGGAACTGGAGCTAGAAAGATTGGCCTCAGATAGGCTGAAGAAAGAGATCCTGCTCCACAACTTGACTTTCTGCTCTCCTGACTAGACTGTTAGGCAGAAAGATCTAAGAAGACAGCAAGGACATTTCAAAAATGAAAGACGTGAAAATTTCAATAAAATTATTTTACTATATGCTTGTCTGTGAAAAATGATAAGCTCTCAACTGCATAAAGCACTTATCCCATGATACAAAGTGAGTGAGTAATAAGAGCAACCCAAAATGAAGACAATAAAGAATCCTGGATGTTAAGCACATATTATCGGTAATTAGGTAGCATAAGAACATGTTTCCATGTGATAGTATGTTTGTTTCAATAAGATTTCTTTTATCTCTAAGATCACAGATACATTTGTTTTATATATACAGCTATAAATTTATATATAGCTATAAATATTCGTCCAGTAGGAGATAGTTCTACTGCTAACTCCTGACCTCTTGTTTATTTGTATTCGTTAGCCTATAGCTAGATGGGTATTTCATGACTTTTTGAGGTGTAGAAGCAGGCCAAGTGCCAGGATCTGTCCTTGTCAGAATGCCTGTGTAGGTCAGGAACTGCAGCACTGGAAGCCAGAGCATGCTAAGACAGAAAACTAACAATTCACTGAAGGAATTTTGATCATTAAACATAGATCTTCACTCTGAGCCTTTGTGCTCATAGGCACATCGTTAACCCAGCCTTGCTCACAGTATTTCCCTGCAAGCTGCAATTAGGAGTGATGTCTTATCTTCTCTGCTGAAAATTCACACTTTGAAAGCTAGTTTTCAGTATGAGGAGGTGTCAGAGGGTGGGGAAAAGGTAGTCTGGGTCCTTGCTCAGGAGTGCAGCTTATTCATGTACTGACCGCAGGTTCTGGAACTTGCTATGACCAGGGCTTAAATCCACTTATTTCCTCTTGAGGAGAGTTTGATATTGCCCAGATCTGCTTTTATTTAAAGTCGTCTAATTTGCAATTGCCAATAGTTGCTTTGTGCCTCTCCATTAGTCTCTAAATTGGTGTGGTAGCATTAGGATTTCTGTGCTCATTAAAATATCTTTTACACAGTTGCTTTTTTTCCCCCAGAGGTGAGCCAAGGAAAGCTCCCATCCCACAACTCATCACCTAGTGCTAGTTATTGAAGGTTAGAGTTTTGTCATACTGATGTTTTGGGATAGGGTAGGGCAAGCATTCAGGCATAGAGAAACAGAGGATAAAGAGTAAGATGGTTATGTAAGGTAGAGACTGAAGTGGCAAATCTGCAAACCAAAGAATACCAAAGATTGCTGGATAATACCAGAAGCAAGCAGAAGCAAAGAAGAACTGCCCCTTCCAGGCCTTAAAAGAAATCTGGAACTGGTTACAATTTGACTCCACTTCTCTAGACTCTTGAACCATGGGTTAACAAAACCATGGGTTTTTTTGTTTTTTTTTTTTGTTTTTTCTAAGCGCATAGGCTGTGGCCCTAGAAAATGAACACATGAAACACATAGCTGTGTAGATTAGTATAGTAGACATCGGATTATTTTATTTTGAATTACCTAATATATGTTAGGAGTTAGCTCTCCAGGTACACTAGCTACAGGGCAATGCCCATTCACCATATGGGGTTAATGGATATTGAATGGTTCAGACATAGAGCATTTCTCTTTTCAGTATACTCTTTGGACAATTGACTTTTAAATTATTTATCCCCATTGACATGGTTTGGTGAAAAGCTATTGTTAAGTTTCAAATCAAGGACAAATGACTGAGGTGCCATTTTAATATATCAAAGTGGTCTTGGCCACCAGGTTCTCCCTGCATCTCCTAGTCCCTTCCTGTTACTAGGCCCTCCTGGCTGGCACACCTGACCCCCTTCCCTGAACTCACCAGCCTGGGGCTTAGGGCTCTGCTGCTCTTCCTTGTATAATCCAACTATTTTGGTTACTCTCTTTTTGTAGGCTTTGGGTCTCCTAGGTGCTCCACCTTGTTCTTTCCTCCCATCTCTCTACCCTTCTCCAAATCCCCACTAGGCACAGCTCAGTTTGGTCATGTCTATTCTGGACTCTCCCAGATGTTCCTGCCTCTGGCCATGCTCTCCCACATATCTATAATAAACTGTCTCCTCCACCATACCTAGGAGCAGTCTTGTCCTTTCCTTTCTTTTCTTTTCCTTTTCTTTCTGCTTTATTTTTTTCCTTTCATCTACTATGTTAGTTACCTTTCTGTCATTTGACAAATACTGAAGAAAATCAACTTCAAAAAATCAACAAGAGAAAAGATTCATTTTGGCTCACAGTCTCAATAGTTTTAGTTCATGCTTGGCTGATTCTATTGTTTGGGCACATAGCCAAGGCGGAATAGCCTTTTGGGAAGATGTGGGGGAGTAATCTTGGTTACCAACTTGGTTGCTAGAAAGAAGATAAAGAAGAAGGAGCAGAAGATAGAACATTCCCTGCCAGGGAACAATTATATTTATCTGCTTTCCCCAAGTGTCCAAAATGTCTTCTCCCTTTGAATTATAGCACCATATTACCAATCTATCAATGGCCTCAGCCACTGATGATTCAGAGTCTGCATGAATAAATTACCTTCCAAACCCCACTTCTCAGTACTGTTGCACTGAGGACCAGGGCACCCCAAATAGTGATTCCTTAGGAGGTCACAATTTTCTACCAATCTTGTACCTAAACTACCTGATTTATACAAAGCTTCCAAAGTAATTTGGATTAGAAAGAATAATCTTCCAGGCCCTGTGAGATGGCACAGGTGGTGGGGATAGTTGTGCACAGGTTTGACAGTTTGAGAGTGTAATCTAATCCCACAAGGTGGCAGGAGAGCACTGATGACTCCTGTGACATGCATATATCTGTACAGATAGACAGACAGACAGATAGGCAGGCAGACTGAAAGATAGACAGACAAACAGGCAGACACATTATAATAAATTAAAAAACCTTAAAAATTCTTGGCTAAGTGATCTGAAGACCATGATATCTATTTTACATCCCCCATTGTACAGCCTCACACTGTTAAGCATATTTGGAATTATTTATAGACCATGTAGACATACCATTAGATATTGATGTTTCTGAAACGGGAATAAATAGCCTATAAACTTAATGGGAGTGTAGTAACCCATGTATAATACATTGGAAATTGATTTTGTGCTCTTGAATACAATACTGGTAAAATATTTTCAACCCTTATCTGGGGTAGCTCTGTCTGTAGTGCCCTGCAAAGCCTGACTCAGCTCCACAAAGGCTAGCAGACACAATGGCTTTGATCACATTTCCCTGAGAGAGAATTTCCTGAGTAACAAAATACATGAAGAAATAAAAATAAAAATAGCAAGGGTGTGATTCAGAATCTGTTGCAAAAGTTAAAGTTTGGTGTGAACAAAATAGAGTTCCTCTCTGGAGAGAATTAAACTAGTGACATCTAGATTATAAAAAGGTGAAAGACCAGACAATGGAGAGTTCTTTCTTTTTAGGGAAACTGCCCTTCCCCATTTATTGACAAAGTCTCGAACTTTTCAAGAGACGGGTAATAATGCCTTGAAATACGTCAGAATGGATTGTATTTCCTTTCCCTTCCTATCTGTGTGGTACATCCACGTTTTCATCTGAGATCCATGGGTAATTATAGTAAGTATCATCACCATGTAAGGTCTTTGTGTTGGAAGCGTGTAAGTATAATAGACTGAATACACTCACTTGTGAGCTCTACCCCTCAATGCGCATGAATGCTGAGACAAAATGGTCTGACACAGTGAGAGGTTAATGCTGTTATCAGATATGCTAGAGCTTAGTCTCTGAACTTTGGAATGAGTTAGTGAGAAGGTTGTCATTAGCAAGCCAGAAAAAGAGCCTTTACCAATCCCTAGCCCTCTCATCACTTAATCTGGGACTTGTAGTCTCTAAGACTTAAAGAAAAATTCTTCTCTGTTGTTCACACTAGCCAGTCCATGGTATTTTGTCATGGCAGCCTCAGGTAACAAATGCTATAAAGTACTGTTATTCTTTGAGTATGAAGTATTGGTATCGGTTCTAATACCATGGATTGGTGGTTAGGTCCCCAGATAGTAGTGCTACTGTGAGAGATTCTCAGAATTTTACAGGCATAAGGAGCTGTAAGAAGCAGTCACTGAGGTAGTTCCAGGAGTTCAGCTTATCAGTGACTCCTTCCTGCCTTCTTCTTTGCTTCTTGTCCTCTATGATTCTCCTTCATGTGTCCCTGCTGTGATGATCACAAGAGACCACAAAAGTATGTGGTCAAGCCACCACAGACTGAACTCTTAGGAAATATTAACCGAAATCCACTTTTCCTGTCTTAGTGTTTGGCATTTGGATGACAGATGTGCAAACTAACCAGTACAATACTCAGTGGAAGGATACATCTTAGGCTTGCTAATTTGTTTTCATCCTATTTCTGTTTCATAGTAGGTACTCAGAAATCTTTTCTGAATAATGAAAATCACAAAAGTTAGTGATTGCATAAATCTTTCAATTCTTTGAGTAGGTATGAATTCAAATGTTTCAGTGCTTTCTTTATTGGGAGGTGACCAGTGCCAACTTCAGGTCAGTGCCCCCCATGTTCCCGATGTTCCTTTGATCTTTCCTCTCCCTTACATCTCTGAAGGTGACATTTAGAAAATGCAACTAGCAATCCTGAACCTGACTGTTGGAGGACAAATACTTCTTTCATTGTGAGTTTTGCAAAGATAATTTCTCTCTTGTATACCAGCTCAACACATATAAAATTAGGGAAAATGGAGTCTTTCTCTTCGGGCAGCAAGAAGAATTAAGTGGAGTGGTGAGTACCATGCTTAGAAAACAAGCCCTGGCATCCCTGTAAAGTTAGTAGTTATCAATTGTTCCCAACAGTGTTTTAAGTATGAGGCTCTGTATTTTCTTCCGTTTTGTATTTTCAGCTTCTAAGCTTGTGAGCAGGCTTTCCCATAAGGATGCAAATTCACATCATTCTCCCAATTTGGATGTTATCACTTCATATATCCCTATCAGCTACAGCATAGTCTTTCATCCCTTCCTTTACACTGGAGGTCACTTACGCTATTGTTACCACTCATACAGATTGTATTCCTCAAAATATTTAACTCAAACACATAGCCATCTGTTATGGCTTGGATATAAAGTATCCCAATTGTCCTTGTGTTAAGGTCTTGGCTGCCAGCTGATGGACTTTCGAGAGGTGATTGGAAGATGAGGTCCATAGCCGGATAGCTTGATGGACTATTAGGAGATAGCGTAGCTTACAGAGATACGGCTTTGAAAGGTATAGCTCATCCTTGAGTCCTTTCTTTATGTTCCTTGTGCGCTTTGACCACTATGAGGTAGTGAGCTCTCTCCAGCACACATTCCCAGCACCTGAATGTCCTTCCCCATCACAGACTCAGAGCAATGGAGCCATCTCACCATTGACTGAAAGCCTCTGAAACCATGAGTAAAATAAACATTTTTCTCCTGGTAATTTATTTTCTCATTATTTTGTACCAGTGAACGACTGATTAACACACTATCCCTATCCACACCTTGCTTTTCTGAACATCCTAAAATGCAGTAATCTTAGATTCTGTTTAATTTTGTCTTATTTTATAGATATTTTTTCTTTACATAATTTGTTTTTTTTCACATTACATCCCATTCCTGTAGCCCCCTCTCTCCTGTTCTCCCAGTTCACCCTTACAAATTGCTCCTAGAAGGGAAAGTCCCCTTGGGTAGCACCCCATCCTGGGACATCTAGTCCCAGTTAGACCAAGCACTTCCTCTCCCACTGAGGCCCAACCAGGCAGTCCATCTAGGGGAAGGGTATCTAATGGCAGTGAACAGAGTCAGCAACAGACCTTGTTCCAGTTGTTAGGGACCCACATGAAGACCAAGCTGCACAACTGCTACAAATGTATGTGGGGACCTAGGTCCAGGCCCTTCATGTTCTTTGGTTGGGGGTTCAATCTCTGTGAGCGCCCATTGGCCCAGGTACTCTAGGTCTTCTTGTTTGTGTCCTTGACCCCTCTGGCTCACTCAATTCAATCCCTCACTCTTCCACAAAACTCCCTGAACTCTGCCTGATGTTTGATTGTGTGTCTCTACCTCTGTTCCCATCCGCTACTGGATGAAGCCTCTCAGGAGACAGTTATGCTAAATTCCTGTTTGCAAACATAGCAGAGTATCATTCATAGTGTCAGAGGTTGGCTCTTCGCCAGGGGATGTGTCTCATGTTAGACCAGTCATTGGTTGGCTGTTCCCTTAGTCTCTGCTTCATCTTTATCCTTGTGCATCTTGTATGTAGGACTAATTTTGGGTTGAAGGTTTTGAGTGCGGGTTGATGTCCCCCTCTATCCACTGGAAGTCCTCCCTGGCTACATGATATGTCCACTTCAGTCTCTCTATCCTCTACTGATAGGAATCTCAGCTAAGGACACTCGTATAGACTCATCATAACCTCCTGCATCCCAGACCCCTAGCCAATCCCAGAGATGTCCCCACCAATTTCCATTTTCTCTCCCAGCCTGCTCTTCCCCCTCCCCCATCACCTGATGGTCATCCCCATATCTCTCCTCATCCCCTTCAATGACTATTCCATTCTTTCTCTCCATCTACCTCTGATGACTATTTTACTTTCACTTCTTAGTGAGATTCATACATCCTCCCTTGGGCCCTCCTTATTACCTGGTTTCTTTGGGTTTGTAGACTATAGCATGGTTATCCTGCACTTTATGGCTAATGTCCAATTATAAGTGAACACATTTCATACATGTCTTTTTGGGTCTGTATTACCTCACTCACAATGATATTCTCAAGGTGCATCCATTTGCCTGCAAATTTCATGGTGAATTTGTTTTTAATAGCTGAACACAATTCCATTGTGTTGTTGTACCACATTTTCTTTATTTTTCTTCAATTGAGGGACATCTAGGTTGTTTCCAGTTTCTGTCTATTAGGAATACACCTGCTGTGAACATAGTCAGCATCCTTAGTTATCAGAGATTTGCAAATCAAAATGACTCTGAGGTTTCATCTTATACCTATCAGAATGGCTAAGATCAAAAACTCAAACAGCAGCACATGCTGGTAAGGATGTGAAGCAAGGGCAACACTCCTTCATTGCAGGTGGGAATGCAAACTTCTACAACTAATTTGGAAATAAATTTGGTGGTTCTTAGAAAATTGGGACTAGTTCTACCTCAAGACCCAACTATACCACTCCTGGGAATATATCCAAAAGATGCCCACTATACTACAAAGACACTTGTTCAACTATGTTCTTAGCAGTTTTATCATTTTTAAGTGGAACGTCACAATACTGAGCACATACAGATCTTTTCTTGCTGTGATTTTAATTCTTGTATTCCCATTCATCCTGAGGCCAAGGCTGTGGAATTAGAAGTGGGGGTTATTAACTCATGGTTAAATCATGAGTGAGAAGTCTTCTGAGACATTGGTATCTGATTCAGAAAACTTTTGCCTCTGACTTTGTTTTGAAGAATTTTCTCTAGTATTTTTAATGTATCATGCATTACACTAAGAGATATGATTCACTTTTAGTAGATTTTGCTCAGCATAAGAAATATGAATCCAGTTTCATTCTATATCTACCAACCCAGCACTATTTGTTGGAGGCTGTCTTTTTTCTAAGTTATGTTTTGACACCATAGATGAGAATCAGTTGATTGCAGCTTGATGTGTTTATTTATGAGTCTTTTATTCCATTCCATTTGTCTATATGTGTTTTCCTGCCAATAATGTGCTTTTTGGTTACTATAGCTTTTTTGTATGTTTTGAAATTGGGTTGTGTGAAACCTCCATTGTTTTTCTTTTTGATTAAGATTGCTTTAACTCTTTAGGGTCATTTGCATTTCCATATAAGTTTTAGGATTTTCTTTTCCTAATTCTGTGAAAAATATCATGGTAGGTGACATTGATTCTGTAGACTGATTTTATATGATCACTTTAACAACACCAATTCTGTTCATCTGTGAACACAGAAGTTCTATCTTCTAGTGTTTTCTTCCATTTATTTCTTCAGTGTTTTATAACTTAAGAACATTTATGAGTGTCAAGTTGACAAGTGATAGACTTGTGATATTAATTTTATGTGTCTATTAGATTGACAACAGGATGTTTACATAAATAGTAGAGCATTTTTGTAGCTGTTTCAGCAAGGCTACTAGGAAACTACTTTTCCACTTAAATTGAGTGAATGAAGAACATATACTGCAATCTGTAGAGTTGATAGGTTCTCTTCAATTAGGTAATGCCTTGAACAAAGTCAAAAGACTGACAATTAGAGTGAGCTTCTTACCACAGTCCCTCCCTCCTTCCCTCTGTGTCTGTGTCTTCCCCTGTGTGTGTCTCCCTCTGTCTCTGTCTCTCGTTCTATCTCCAAATACACATATACACAGATGCCGCATATATATTCACACATACAAAAACCCATCCATACATACTTCCTCCCTGTATTTTTTTATTTTTATTTCCTGGATAGCCTAATATAATGTACTAGTAGTATTTAACATCCAAATTGTAAGACTTGGATTAGAGTCATAAATGAAAACAAGTACCTACTACTTGCCATATTCAATAGTTAAACATGAAACTAATTGAAACATTTATTTTCATTTGTGTTATACAAACTTACCAAAATCTAGAATGTCATTTTAAAAACAACAATAATCTAAGATATCAAGAAGGGAAAAAATGACCAAATGAGCTTTTGTGGAAAAGTCATATAGCCAAACACATTAGCCAACCACAACAGTTCTGGTGCACATAATCTTACTTTTAAATTCACATTTTAGAGGTGATTCTCTGAAGGATAATTTGAATTCCTTAATAAGATTACTAACTGAAAATACCTCATGATGTAGATAAACTCAGAGAAGAAACTTAGTCTTGTGCTAAGAGAAAGAAACTCCCAAGCAAGAAAGGGAAGATACCAAAAATTAAGTTAGTTATTTTGTGCTAAGAGAAAGAAACTCCCAAGCAAGAAAGGGAAGATACCAAAAATTAAGTTAGTTATTTTTTCCTACTAGGCACAAAGTGATTTTTGTATATATCCATAAATAATGAAATTGAAATTATATTTTATCATCTGGAGAGATTCTTAATTACTGCTGTCTAGTACTAAAACAGTAGCTCCTACCTCCACCAGCTCAGTGTTTGGATTTGAGGCTTACCCTCCTCAAATTGACTGGCCTCCTAGGAATTTTCTAATAAATGAAGTCATAGGGTGGGGTCAGATGGTTTGATAATGGACGTTTAAGTAGAGTAGATGATCTCTATTATTGACTGTGATCAGAAGATGTCAGGTGCACATGTGTCCAGAAGATCTGCATGAAAGTATGATCTTGGTGGACAAGCTAGATGATCTCTGGCTTTCTCAAGAGTTTTAATTCTATGACACTTGATTCATCATTAGCTGTAGTTTCTTCACCTGAACAATAGGGAGAAACTTCAACTGCTTTATTATTAAATCCACTGTAGATTGGCCAGCAACCTGACTATTATACAAAATTAGAAAAAATTCATTGGTCAATAACACAATAAAATGTTTATTTGTTATCCAAAGAGACAGGGTATGTAGTGTTTTGTGAATATAACATTTTTATGATATAATTTTTACATTTTTAAAAAGTTAGACTTCTATTTCATCTTTGTGAAATATTTTATCTTTATAAATAACACATCTGGGTCTCTGAGGCTCTTGAACACTATCCTCTCCATCCTCTCCTCTACTGTCTTCCACTCTGGCTCTGACTATTCTATGTTCTTATTTCATTTGCTGTCTGTGGAAATCCCCATGATGAGCAAGTAATGTGACAGATTTTGTTAAACCTTGTTCTTAAGAACTTGAAATATGAATGCTTGTTCTGTTGTACTCCAAGAAACTCAGTTAATTTTTCTTCCTGCTCGTGCATTGCTTTTAATAAAAGGTTAGTAAGAAAATTAATTCTTCATCATTAATGTATGAGAGCAAATTTCCTTCACCTTTAGAAGTTAATGAAGATACAAAACAATATAATGTGACCATTTTACACAACCCCCCCATCGTTGTTCAATCAGATAGTGGTTTTTCAAAATACTTGAAGTTCAGGTTTTAATATTCTATAGGAACTGCACCAAAGGGATAAAAGATATGTAAGTAAAATATATTGCATACAGTATTTATTTATCTACATTGTAAGGTGATCAAATATGTAGCTATTTTTGTACTTAATACATTAAGTGCAATTTTTAAAATGGGCATGTTGACTTACAACATTTTTCAACAGTACGTGGATATCTACTTTTCTCTTTGACATATATGGCCTCTTGATTCACGTGTGTGTGGCAGGGGGAGAGCTACATGCTCAGCTGGGAGTGAAGGTTTGTACAAAGAGGCGAGGAAAGGACATTAATTGTCTTGGCCTACCACTTTCTATCATATTCCCGTGAGACAAGGTCTTCACTGAATTCAAAGTTGAATTTGTGTCCCAGGAAGTCCCAATAACCTGTTCTCTCCACATCCTTGTCATCTTCTGCAGGACTGGGGTTACAGGTAAACATGGCCATACCCATGTTTGTATATGGATACTGGCATCCAAACTGAGGTCCTCACACTATGTGGCAAGAACTCCTAATCACTTAGCTATATCTTTGTTCATTCACTTTTTTTCTTCTAGTATATCTGGAAAAGTTAACAAGGAATTTCACTAGGTGGTATCCCATAGGCTAATAGAGTTCAAATATTTTCTCAGCTTTAACCATGTGGAGACCTCAGTGACCCATGCAGGGTTTCTGTATTTAGTCTACTACTGTAATTGTAGTCAAGGTGATTTTATTTTCAAAATAATCATATTCTGAAATTCTGAAAGTCTTTCATCATTTGAATAATAAAGTCATATAGTATGACAAGAAAATTAAACATGGGAATTTTCAATGAAGAGGAGGAGGAGGAGGAGGAAGAGGAAGAGGAAGAGGAGGGGTGATCATCCATGGAATGAATGGCAAGCTATTGACTCCTAATGTTTTGGAAGCCTGCTTCTTTTATGAGTAGAGAATGAACTTTGGGTAAAAGACCCAATGTTTAAGTGGCATAGTTTCTTTCAAAGTTTAAATCTTCTTAGTCATAGTAAATATACATTAATTTGCAGCTGGGAAAAATGGTTTCCTGAGAAGTTTCACATTATGAGGGAGCTTTAGAGGTCCCTCAGATGAAAATTAGCCTTTTCTCTACCTCAAAGACTGGTTCTTCCTGCTCCACCCTCCCTGGCTAGTAATCTTGAAAAGATCATTTTAAAATTAAGACAAATATTACCCATATTTATATCTTTCCTATGTTATGAGAAAGTGTTTTCACTAGCAATATTTCTCTCCACATACCACAGAGCATTTTGCAATCTGGGTTGCTTGTGACTGGAATTAACCGCCTGAGTGATGGCCTGCTGCCACAGTGTGAAAGGTTGAATGAAGCCAGGTCTAATGAATAGGCTCCATTAGACACGCAGACAATCACCACTTTTGTTTCCTCCTCTGCTACCAATTCTACTAGAAGAAAAAAATAAAACCAACCCATTCTGGCAGCACAACAGAACCTCCCTTTACTGACACCTCTCATGACACCACAAAGTAGGTGTTCATGTGTCCTATGGAGGGAGGCGAAGGATGCTTTCCTTTCCTTTTCTTTCTTTCTTTTTTTTTTCTTTCCTTAGGTAAAGAATTGACTTACCTCTAGAAAGCATTGTGTGTACTATAAATTAATTGAAAAAGTAAAGAGTTGCAGTGTCGTTGAATACATGGAAATCCTGGCTTTACTACAGTGGCAAATATTTCATCACTTCTCATTACTAAGTATGTCATGAATGCACCCTAGCTTCAGATAGATATACGGATGTTTGGTGAACCTTCAAAGTGGAAGATGAGCCAAACCCATCCACAAAACAGTCCTCCATCCTTCTGAAACAGAACCAGGTCTGCCAAACTGACCGAGACTATTTCAAAATAATAATTTTTTTTTTTTTTAAAACTTTGTTACAAGATAGGATTAGTCAATTTGGGTATGTTTCTCCAACAACTAAACAGGGCACATCTTTACAAACTGTGTGTCTTGCCTAGTTGCAGTATAAACTGTCAATTATTAAAAGGCAACATAATAAAGCACACAGAATAATGGAAATGACGGAAGTAATGCAGTGTGTTATCAACTTTATTGTTTTGTTTCTTTGATATCTGGACTTCTGTATCCATTGTTAACATGAAAATTCAAGAGCTTATATTCCTCTTTATATTCACAGAAATTAATAGAATTGATTTAAAATTTCAAGTACGTCTAAAAGGAAATCTCAACATTGTATATATTAAGCACACGTGTTCCTTTTATGTTTTCCAATTAAGAGTGTATTTCCTCAGTAGAACTCGGAATAAATGTCTTTGTAAAATAGGTCCTTTTAAAAGACAGGATATTGTTATGTGCCCAAGTAAAATTATGTGCCCAAGAGTGACCTCAAATCTGCAATCCCTGTGCTGTAGCAGCTTCAGTATTAAGATCACAGTTGTGTGCCACCACAGTTGGCTAAAATTTTTCTCACTTTGAGTGTGTTTAGTTCTTACAATGATATCTGCTTTAAGTACCATATTTAATGTATAACAGTGATTTATTTTATGTATATTCATACCTTGTGATATGACCTACTGTGCATCTTAGCATATTAGTTTTACATTTTTATGTTGCAGATACTTTTAGCTTAAGGATGAACTTCCTTTCAGAGAACTGATTAAATATAAAGGCATTATATTTAAATGTAAAAGAAGGCTGATTAGTCAGTTATTTATCCTGATATTAATTAATTTATTATGTACCATATACTAAAAGAGCAACATGAGTCTTTTGCAAACAATGTCTGCCTTCTCTACAGTTGTCTGTGCATCTCTAACAGTCAACGGAAGTACAGTCCAGACAAGATCTAAATCACTGTGACCATTAGTCTGAGGCACAATCAAGCTGCTGTTAAAAACAAACTGAGGAGTCCAGCATCCATTAATTCAAATATAAATGCTCAAAAGCTGCATATCTTGGGTAGTTATTGAATCTATTTGGGCTTTAGTTTTATTGCCTTCATCTATAAAAGCAGGGTTGTTACAAGTTTAAATGAGTATATAGCACATATATGAATATATACTTAAAATATATACTGTATTTATATTCACGTAAGGCATAGTATGTAAGAATGTGTTCTTAATTTGGTATCTATATATACATACACATAAACACTTTAGGGAAGTTTTGTTAGATAGCCGATGCTGCTTAAATATCAACCATCATACTGCCTTATCATTTCCACCTCTCAACTACTAATAATAGCAAAATTAAATGATCTGGTGTTTTTCTTTTCCTGAAGGTTCGAAAAGACTTCCTTAAGAAGTGGAGTAAACACAAAAGGAGAAGCCTTAAAACAATACACTGATGTACCAGACAGGCTAATCACTCCCTGAATACACAACTAGCATTCTGCAAAACTGGCCGAGGGACTGTTAGTTGGGTTAATTTTTAGGAATGATGGATTGTTGTGTTCCCGGGACAGGACTCCAGCTACTCATTACCCCGTACCAAACCAGCAGTCTTAAACAAAAAAAGGAGTATAATTTCAAATAAATCAAAACAGTAGATTGTCAAATTTATAAGGACAGAGATTTGGCTAATGGTTCATTGCTGTGTCTACAGGGTCCTGGCAAGTGTCTGGGTACTATGTCTTAAATAAGTGTAATGAGTGAAAACTTCACTCTTTCCTTTTGATGGGGGTAATATTAGAGAATGAAATGGCACGTGTTTCTACACAGGGGTTTTCTGACTCAGAGAAGGCTAGTGGGCTCCTCTGTGGCTCTGAGAACAGCAGATTCAGGAGGTGACTGCAGACAATTTAATAAGCATTTCAGCAGCCCTGGTGCTGACTGGACCTTCCCAAGAATGTGGGATGTGCAGCCGTGACACACTACACTCAGACTCACGTTTGAAGTACAAATACCTTGCCCAGCATCTAGCTTTACTGTCTCTACATAGGTAGTTTTCCCTAAGCATTTTCAGAAACCTTTGACCTGTGATGACCTGTCATAAAAAATCTTACGAGAAACCTTTGGTAGACATAGAGCCTTTTAACTTTTGGCTGATGAAAAGAATTAGTTGGCCATCATCCATCTCACAGGTGTGGCTGACTATATAATATTGCTTATAATCTACCTTGGGGGCGGATGAATGTAACACCAGCAGAACTGTGCCTCACATTACTTGTAAATACATATTCTTTTCTATTTTCATAGTAACCTCTTTTTTTTTTTTTTTTTCCTTTCTGGAAACAAAACCACCACCCCCCCTTTTACAGCACACGCAAGTGGAAGATTTAAACTCATTAAGACACGTTCTAAGTTCTCCTAATTATCTTTGTACTGAAAGCTGAGAGGTTATTAGTCATCCTTAGCTGAGCCACACTCCATCCTACTTGCTTTTCTGAATACAATAGAACAACAAACACCCTCCGAGTACATTATTAATCAATTAGATATCATTTCTTAGAATGGCTTCCACCATCTCATTTAACTGAAGCTTTTAGACATTAATTAATCATAAGCTGTCAAAAAGCTATCATGGATTTATACTGTGCATTACTGCTTCTGCCTGACCCCAAATTCCGGGTCTGGGAGAAAAAAAGAGGGGGACTGTGGGAGAAATATGGAGAAAACACATCAGTAAGTAGAGAAAACAATTAAGCTTAATGTAATCAGAGGGAGAATTCAGATTCATTTTATTCCAAAGTACTGTTTCTATATTTGAAATTCTGTAGAAAAAGGGTCCTTAGAGTTAGAACACTATTGAAGATGGTCTAATTTCCCTTGGCTCTGGGATATATAGGGTAAACAGTAAAGTTATTGCACAGTTACAAAAGTTTAGATTAATGTTAACACGAATAGTGTCTAAGGCTAGCCAACATTGGAAAGCAATCATTTCCAAGATGGTGATCAAACATCTCAACACAGTGTCACCTGTTGGGGTTGACAGAAAGGATTTCCTCATGTCAAAACGTGTTCACGGAGTGTTTTCACACTTGCCAGCTTCCTCTCACCTGTATGCTGGACAGAGGCACTTTAATAGCTGTAGACTGAAATTTCTGAAGTACAACACATGGAGTTTCAGCCGCTACTGGTAAACATGGCAAGAAAGTAAAATGAAGCTGCATTGAAAAGAAAGTAAACAGATCATTACATCAGAAACTGTAGACGTCACTGTTCTCTGGTCTGAAAACTTCCATAGAAGAACAGAAAAATAGGTAGCTATCACTCATCAAGGTCAAGTGAATACTACCCGTTCCTGATGTTAAGGTCAAGTGGTTTTGCTGTTTGGCCTAGTAAGGTTTAAATTGTTGATGAGTTAAATATTCTGAGTTATTTTTAAGTAACATTTCAAAGTATTGAACTTTTCATATAGATTCTAGACAAGCCAGACAACTAAAATGTCAAGTATATGTTGGAAGAGTTTAGTAAAGTGTATAAAAATTAAAAGACGGAAAGCAAAACCACCTTGTTTAAAATGTGTAAAAATAAATTGCATCATTTTTTTTTTTCCAGATTCCAATACTTTCTTTTCTTCCTCCCGCCCCCAATCTTAGTTCGTTGGGACATATTGCACCCTCCACAACACGTTGGACAGTAGGTCCTGGTACACACTAAGAAATAGCCAACCGGGTAAATACATCAAGGTGATGAGGCCCATGAAATTAAGCGGATAGTGAGAGTAGTCCCAGGAACAGGCCCCGCACATGCGAAGTCCCAGACCCCAGGAAAACTCCCACGCATAGATGAAGATCACATAGATGGGCACCCGCTTCCACGTGCCCCAGCCACGGCTGTAGTGAAGGTGAAAGTAGAGTTTTTCCACCACAAAACTACAACTTCCATACATGAAGAAAGACCAGAGGGATGTGTGGCCACTGCTGGCCCCGTCCCCCTGCCCCAGCACATTGAAGAAGAAGGTGAAGAAGATCTCATCCAGAAAGCCGTGCATTCCGAAGAAAAGAAAGCGGAGGAGATCGGGCAGTCCCTGGGTAGGGGATCTTTCTGCGCCCCTCGGGCCACGGGCTCCTCGTCTCTGACTACCAGCCTCCCAAAGGATCTGGGCGTCCGGGGCTGCGGGTAGCTTGTCCCTGGTTTGCTGCTCCCGCCGCCTCGGGTACCGCAAACGCAGGAAGCGTTTCAGGAACACTTGGCCGTGGTAGAGCGCGAGCACGTACTGCAGCGCCAGGTCGAGCGCTCCCGGCGCCGCCGCGCCCCCCGGCCCTCCGCCTAGGCTGAGCAGTAGCGCCTGGCCCGCCAGGGTCTGCAGCCCGACGTGCGCAGAGGGGTAGAGCAGGAAATTGAAGAGGAAGGCACTGGGGCAGCGCGGCCGCTGCAGGTAGAGCTGCTCCAGGGCGAAGTGGGTGAGCGAGTGCAGAAGGCAGCGGTAGGGCGAAGAGAAGCCCAGCATCCGCAGATCCAGGCTGCGGGCGAAGCGCCTGGCAGAGGACACCAGCACGTCCAGGGTGATGCCATGCATCCCGTAGAAATAGAGGCGCATCCAGGCGGGCAGCGCGCTGCGCTCTGCCGGAGCTTCAGCAGCGGACAGCGGCTCAAGGCAGTTGGCGGCCGCCTGGCTACGCAGTCCGCCAGTGGTCCCGGGTCTCCGGGTCGCGCCGCCCCTCGGCGATGGCCCCTCACTCGCCACATCACTACCCGCCATGGGCTACCCCGATACCCGGGGCCCAGCGGCCGAGTCCAGCACCGATTCCCCGCCCCGGGGGACGGGCGCACGTAGCTTCGCTCGGATCGGGGTCTCCAGGCGCTCGAGGGACGCACAGGTCGCCCGGGACGCGAGGAGTCCCCGTGTTGTGGCCCTGGCGCGCCCTCCTCTACAGTCCAAGGCGAGGTGTTGCCAGCCCGCGCCCGCGATCACCCTGCGCGGCCTAAGGAGTGGCGCGGCCGGGCGAGGGGACGCGATGCCCGGGCTTTCGGGAGGAGAGCCGAGGCTGGTGGCAGCTCCATCCCCTCAGCAGCTCAGCCCCGCCGCCTCTGCGGCAGGCTCGGGGAACGTTACGCGAGCGGAGATCGCCCTTCCCCCGGCCCTTCCCATACCCCTCTCCGCCCGGTTCGACCTCTCCCGCCTTCCCGGGCCCCCGCCCCGCCCAGCCTCCAGCGCCGGGACTCACCGGGGTCTGCCCCGAAAGGAGCAGCGCGCAGCCCGGGTCCCCTTTGGCCATCTCTACAGCCATGGGCGAGTGCTGCAGGGGACTCCTGCTAGGTTGGTGGCAGGAGTGGAGAAGCCCCTAACAGGTGTGAAGGCGAACTGTGGGGCATTCCCGGTATCGTGGAAACCAGGGCCAGGCCTTGGCTGGCGGAGACAAATGGCTTGGTGCCACCAGCCGGAGGCCGGGCCAGGGACCAAACTGTGGTGTTGTATATTTAATGTCCTTATGCAAAGCCAGATGTGTCCCAGTCACAGCGTGTTAACCGGAGTCTCCACGCCTGCCTGCCCAGAGCAGCCTGCATCTGAATGCTGTCCCCTGGCCTGATCCTCCTTTTCAGTCTTTGCCTGGGCTAGTTTACTCAGGGCCAAGCCCAGCAGAATTTAAAGGGAGGGAGGGAGGAAGGGAGGGGGGAGGGGAGGAGAGCAGTGTGTGGCTGAGTTGTATCCTGGCTACAGTGCGATGGTGGGGGTGATGGTGGGGGTGTCCCCCTACCGAAGACAGCGTGCTTGCTGATACTAATACAGACCAGTGCGGTGTGTGTGTGTGTGTGTGTGTGTGTGTGTGTGTGTGTGTGTTTGTGTGTGGGGGAGTTGTTCTTGCAGAACTAGGTCATTTCAAATTCAGAGTAGAGAGCCAAGCTTTTTTTTCTTTTCCTGTCTTTTCTTTTTCTCCCCCATCTCCTTGCTCTTCCAGACTTGGCCTCCTTCCTTCCTTAGTCCCCCTCCTGGCTTCCTGTCTCTTTTCTCTCCTCCTCTCTCCCTCTGAGTCCTCTGTCAGATAGAGGGGGTGGAGGGATCATAGAAATAAGTTATACCGTTATATGCCTCTCCCATTCATGTCTAAGCAGAAACTAGGTAATAAGTTCACTCTGTCCGGGAGTTCAAATCTTCTCTGGATAAAACAGCTTTACGAAGTCATATTTTTCTTTGGGAGAACAAATAATCTCTGGTAGATCTTCCATTTCTGAAGCAACCTTGTTACTGTCTTTTCCCTACTCCACCCATTTAAGCTACTATCTATGGTAGCCATGTTGCCTGTGAGTTAGCTAAGAGAGTAAGTTGAGAACACACATTGTTTTGTCTGAAGTCAGAGCAAGTTCTTCCAGCTTTGTTAGCAACTGTTTCTTCAGCTGACTTTGAAGTTGTCACGCCAAGGTAGCATGCTCATAGCAACTGGCCCACGATACCCAAATTCCTTAACACCCAGAAGAGGAAAAGAGGAAAAGTGAAAGTGCACTATGCGTCTTCTCTCTCTCTCTCTCTCTCTCTCTCTCTCTCTCTCTCTCTCTCTCCCCTACTTTTTCCAGACAGGGTTACTCTGTGTAACAGCATTGGCTGTCCTAGAACTTGCTTTGTAGACTAGGCTGGCTTCGAACTCACAGAGATCTGCCTGTCTCCCAAGTACAACCACTGATAGACTTTTTAAAACTGCATTTAAAAAATGTACACTAGTGTTTAGTCTGCATATATGGCACTTTCTCTTTCAAAGATGCACAACTGGTTGCTAAGAGAGAAAGAACCTGCGAACTTGCCAGTCGTGGTGGTGATGCAGCACCCAGGAAGCAGAGGGAATTCATGTCACCTCAGACTATGTAGTGAGAAATCCTCCCCTTCCCCTGACCCCTGAAAAGTTCAAACAAACAAACAAAACACAACAAAAGTAAAACCAAAAAGGACTGAACCAATATGCAACAATCTATTATTATAAATCTTAATGATAAATATTGTGCTTGGCTAGTACTCCACACAAAGGTAAAACTGCTTTTGACTTAGTTCATTCTAATTCTGAATACCTGCACTTTAACTCCAGTATTGTTTCTAAGTCAAGAGATAGCTCTCCATCATAGCCAGTATATATGCAGCCATCCAGGTATGGTAGGTTAAATTTAGATTGTTTTTAATAGTGTCTTAGTCAGGGTTTCTATTCCTGCACAAACATCATGACCAAGAACAAGTTGGGGAGGAAAGGGTTTATTCAGCTTACACTTCCACGCTGCTATTCATCACAAAAGGAAGTCAGGACTGGAACTCAAGCAGGTCAAGGAACAGGAGCTGATGCAGAGGCCATGGAGGAATGCTGCTTACTGGCTTGCTTGCTTCTCCTGGTTTGCTCAGCTGGCTTCTTATAGAACCCAAGACTACCAGCCCACAGATGGTACCACCCACAAGGAGTCCTCCCCCCTTGATCACTAATTGAAAAAATGCCTTACAGCTGGACCTCATGGAGGCATTTTCTCAACTGAAGCTCCTTTGTGTGTGATAACTCCAGCTTGTGTCAAGTTGACACACCAAACTAGCCAGTACAAATAGTAAATTAAACTTTAAAGATATAGGTCTTCTAACTTTTCCCAAGAATGGATGAGAAACTTGCAGAGTATGTAGAGAATTCTTTTGTATTAAAAACCCTGAGCTTCTAAGCATTATAAATATGTTCTAGAGACAAGGTCTGACTTTTATCTTGCAGTCCCGTGTCAGTCTACTGAATCCTGAGATTAGTCTCGTGTCAGCACTCCTCCTTCTAATATTTTGATTTTACAACATAAATTTTTTTCTATATTTGTGTAAGTGCTTAGTAAAGTGGCAATATACAAAGTGAACAGTATAAAGAGCATATATATTTCACATGCATGTGGGTATGTACGGTTAATATTAAATTGTTAATGGAAGGGATATAGAAAAAGTTGGCTGCTCACTATTATCAAATAGTGTGACTTCTGAAAATTTCATTATTCTGGGCTTCATTCTGAAAATTTCCCATTTTTCTTAAAGCGATACAGCATACACATGGGCACATGGAAAGCCAAAATATAAGCATAGTTACTACATTTCTTCTCCATGTTGCTTTTATGTTTTCATTGTGTATTCCATTATAATGCCTTAGAATGTGAGAGATGCTCACTTTTAAACAAAACAAAGCACAAAACCCATTAAGTATGAAAGAAAAAGAAGAAAAAACAACCTCATTTATACTGCTTTTAGTTTTTTTTTAATTCAGTGTCTTCTTCAGAAAGTAAGTTGTGAAGAATTAGGGCATTATTCCATTTAAACAGAATAGCTAAGGCTGGGAAAATTTTAAAGACGTTTATATGATTTACAAGTCTGCAGGTCTAAGAGCCTGGCACTGGATTTGGCTGGGCTCTGTCTATGCCTCATGGCAGATGCTTCACAATGGTGGGGGTGTGTACAGAAGAGATTGTGTGGTAAGAAAGGAAGTCAGAGGGATTGACGGGGTTGATAGGTCAGGCTTTCCTATAACAACTTTCTTTGAAGGAAACCCCAGCCCAGAAGGTCAGCATTAGAGTCTGCTGAAGCTTTCTGATGACATGCTCACCTTTCAGCATGCTCATTTCCCACCAGTCCCATCATCCTGCAATTCGCTCACACTTAGGAGTAGTCTCCCAACATGCGAACCTTTGGCACCACAGGAATGATGTTTTGTTTCTGCTTTATGGTCTCATTCTTTTTTTGCTTCGATCATCTCATTGCTATATTTGCAAGTATTTCTTGTTTTAAAACTACAGAATGGATTTAATGATCCACAAAAATGTTATAATTAAAATCTTCATGTCATTGTCTCCGAGAACATAAAATGCTTCAAAGGATTGTGGTGTGTGTGTGTGTGTGTGTGTGTGTGTGTGTTGGCCTCTTCTCCTGCCAGAAGTCAAAGCTGCCAAAATAAATTTGTAAACCCAACATGTTCTTAGGAGATTGTTATACATAAAATGTAATGTAAGAATCAGAAAGCTGCAATGGAATAGTGTCAGCTTGAGATTGCTTGGGGGTAGGGGGAGCTGCTCAAAGAATGGTTGAAGGAGCTCACTCTACAAGAAGGAGCCCATACTAGATACTGATTGGGTGATGAGGAACTGGAGACTGGATGGCTCAGAGACCTAGGGTAGAACCAAACATAACCATTTTTTAAATATTTTTTTTTAAAAATAAAATGATTCCTAATAATATTCTGTGATGCTCCTCATCAGAGATGGGAGCAGGTGCAGCCAGACATTTTGTGGAGAGAGAGTCTAAATTAAAGATCTACATTAGGTCCCTCCACTCAGGGAATTCCTCAAAAGAGGAGCAGGAATTAATATAGGAGTCAAAGGGCATGTAGGACACAACAAGAACACTTCCCATTGAGTCAATTAAGCAGGGCACACATGGGCTCTCAGAGACTGAAGGAGCAAGCACAGGACATGCATGGATCTGCACCAGGTCCTCTGTTTATGCTGCATATGTTGGCTTTGTGTTTTTGTGGGACTCATAACTGTAACTCTGGGAGTGGGAGTGTCTCTGACTCTTTCGTCTGCTCTTGGGACTCTTTCGTCTGCTCTTGGGACTCTTTTCTTCCAGTTGCTTTGCCTTGTCCAGCTTTGGTGTGAGAACTTTTGCCTAGTCTTACTGGATTTTGTTTTGTTATGTTTGGTTCTTGTTCCTCAGAGGCCTGTTCTTTTCTGATGCTAGACAAAGGAAGAGTGGATCTGGGAGAGGGGAGGTCATGGTGAGGAGTTGGAAGGAGTGGAGGGAGGGAAAACTGTGGTCAGGATGTATTGTATGGGAGAAGAATCTATTTTCAATTAATAACAACAACAACAACAAAAGAATACTTCAAGGTATTGCTCTTTGGTAGAATATATTGGGTTCTTTGTCCTCAAGAGTTAAGAAAGTGTCTGTACAACACATCTGTACAGGTATAATAGTTTATGTGGAGCTGATACCTTACAGGATTGATCACCTTAGCTATAGACTAATACAAACCCTACAACTAGAGTAGTCAGTGTAATCAGAAAGTAATTAAGAATGAATAGAAGGCCCAGGTAATTGCGAGGATTGTAATCTTTGGTCATTTGCTTCCTAGTGGCTATAAGTTCAGAGCTGTTGTCATCCTTCAGATTCCCATGTAGCTATGGATAAGACTTCAATGGATGTTAGAAGATTCAAAGGAAAGTGCATGGAGAACAGAGAACTGAATAAAGCCCAAAGGAAGTTGAATAGGCTAAGGCATGCTGAACTATATTTGGCTCAGATTTGCCTCTATATATAACTGTAGGTTTCCATATCCATAATAACTTGTAACTTAACCTGACATTTAAATATATTGTAAGTTACTTGTAACAAGTAGCTAAGTCTTAGGCAATCACAAATGTGTAAGTCCTGCTCAGTGTCCTTTGGTTTTTATTCATTTTTCCCCTCCCTTCTTCCCCTCCCTTCTTTTCCCCTTCCTCTTCCTCCTCCTCCTGCTCGTCATTTATTTTTCTTCTTTTTTTTCTATGCTGGGATCTCATCAGGGCCTCATGCATATTGGGCAAGCATGATCACTGAGCCACATCCAAGACTTTATGGTTTTATTTTTAATAACTCTATCATTATTGCTTTAATAAAACATTTCCTTTTATTTTCATACTGTCCTCTGTGTTCTGCCCAGAGAGGCACACCTGGTACTAAAGTCAAGAAGGAATATAAGCCATGCTCTTTGTCCCAGGTACCGTATAGATGCTGAGACACAGGTGAATCTAAAGTGACCTTGTGGAAGATCATTGTAGTACATCTCAGAGAACTAATGAAAATACAAATTTTATTTTGCTTTTATTCTTTATGATGATAGCTAGCTAGCATTACTTTTCATTAGCAATTCAAAGATAATTGCTAAAAATGAGCAAAATAATTAAATATAAATAATTAGTAAATGATGATGAGTACCTTAAAGTTTACAAACCCTTTTCATATCCTAGAACCATAAAGCAAAGAAAAATTATTTAAAAATACCAAAACATTAATCAATCATAATTTTTACCTACTTCTGCATCTTGTCTTTATATAACAAAGAGAAGATAAATGTTTTTAGGTGTGTTAATAGTGTGAAAAGTCTCATATTTTGAAAACATTATATCTAGAAATGTTAGTCCTCACAATGTTAGGGCACATTTACTTCAGATTGATATCTAGTAATTAAATGAGAAGTAGGGGAAATGTCATGTAAGTAACGCAATGTTTTATTTAAAAAAATGTGTTTTATGAAAGATTAGGAATATCAGAATAATGTATTCTTTTGTCATGGTTGAGGGAAAAAGAAAGTGGTTTTGTTCTAGTGGAGACTGAATGTTGTTTCCATGTGATGGAGAAGGAGATCATGTGACTGAAGAGTAAGAAGCATTGCAAGTGACTTACACAAAATGAGTCCTACAAATTAATCATGTTGTGGCCAAACTGGCTATTATTAGAAGGAAATAAGTAGATTTTCTTTTGTAATAAAAAACTGAGTCGATACTGTAAATCAAATGATAAATAGAGTACTATCTCATGTTGGAATGATGCTAACATTTTCTTGGAAAATCATTTATTGAGTCTGAATAGAATATTTCTCAGATCCTTCTATTTAAAAAACACAACAAAATTACATTTCTAAATAGTTGGTATATATAATATATTTACATGCTTTGTCAGTGAATTTTTTTTGTGTTTTGTGCTCTTACTTTATGTTTTATTATTTAAGAAAACTTACCTCTTTCATTAAAGAGAGAAAGTTTTTGTATAACGATGTGACCTTTCTGGGATTTTCCTCTTAAATTTTGGATTTCATTTCATAGTGGTCTGCGATACTATTTTGATAGGTTTGACAAGCCTTCCAAAATCAAATTCTAAATTGAAATATTTCTGAAGTTTTATTAACTTTATGTCAGAGAATCTAAGGAAGTCCTAAAACATTACTTTATTTACTTACACCGGAAAGACTAACAAATAAGAAATTGTAGTGAAATTTTGTCTTTAATTATCTTTGTATAAATATGGCTTTAATTTAATGCAAGTTTCAAAATTTTCATGAGATTCTTAGAAAACTGAAGTATCTTGGCATAAAATATTATTCATCATTATTCCAGTTATTAAGTTATATATGCCATAGAAATGAAAAATGCTCTGGCTCACCCCCAGGTATTAGTTCATGATTAGTGAATGTTCTACTATTGAGCTACATCACCATCTCTTTTCACAGATTTTCTTTGTGTGAGATGTTGCTAGTGGTTTTAAGATTTTCTACATTTATGGAAATATTTAAAACAAATTAAGCTATCCATAGCTCTCCATTTTGCCTCTTTGATGAGTACTTTTTACTTTTATGACCCATCCACACCCTGAATAGGATTCTGAACTCTCCTGGTTCTCTCTAACTCATGCCTTTCATCTGCCCAAGTATGAGGGAGGACTAACTGCACTGTTTTTGAAGACAGGCACACCAGAGTTGGGCAACTTCATCTACGTGTCAAGGCAGGTGCACAGCCTCCACGGAGTTCAAGAAAATGTCTCATTCCTTCACTAATCAATCCAAAGGTTGTTTGCATTGAAATATTAAAATATTGAAATTATGAGAACGAAGGGACTGTGTCAATCATAACAATGGAGCAGCTCAGAAAAGACTATTCTAGAATCATATCCTGGTACAAAGGCCAATGGAACCTTAACAAATAATACTCCTGCAAGAATATCTGTCCACCACGGCACTGGCCACATGTGTGGCAGAGGAGGGCCTTGTTGGACATCCGTGGGAGGAGAGGCCCTTGGGTCTGAGGGTGTTAGTTGCCCCAGTATAGGGGAATGCCAGGGAATGGGTTGGTGGGTCTATGGGTGAATACCTTCATAGCGGCAGGGGGGAGGGAGGATGGGATAAGGGGTTTCCAAATGGAGACATGGAAAATTGAAAACATTTGAAATGTAAATAAAGAAAATATCCAATAAATAAACAAACAAGCAAATAAATAAAGAGATATTAAGGGGAAAAAAAGAATATCTGTCCAATAACTGTGTGTTTACCTTCCTACTCACACCACCCTTGCTAAAGACCGTTTTGAAACAGCTCCTTGGATCTTATCTCTTTCTGCCTTTGATATTTCCATATCTCCATCTCTTTGGAAATACTCCCTATTTATATGAAATGGATATTTTCATTTCAATGGCATTTTATATACAAATATATTTACTTTTTTAAAAAATAATCTTAGTTATTATTTATGTTGACACCAAAGACGTTCATCCTGCAATGTAGGATGTGACATTGTTGGCTGCTAAGTTCATGGTATGAGCAGCTTTTCTTAAAACCACAAAGCCAAGACTAGCCACCAGACGAGACCTTTCACCTGCCCAGGTCGCTTTGCTGATGTTTTTGTCTTCTGCTTGGCAGTGGCTGCCTTAGTTATAGAATTTCACAATCAGTAGCATCTGCAGATAATGTGCCAACTGTCACTCCCTACTTTAGATCAAGATTTTGGATTGTGGACCATGACACCTACTGGGCTACCTAACTGCATTCTTATATGGGGTGGGTATCACAAAGTGTCGACAATTCAAGGTTCCTGAAACATGCCACAAACAAACAAACAAAAATTTCAAACTCAAATATAAAATGAATCTAAGTTATTTCAGCTAATGCTTTTCCACGTATGACACAACAACCCCGCAGGCTTTGTTCTAGACACATAATATACACTTGGCACTGTGCTTGCCATCATGAAACCCAACACGACCACATTCTACCTGAAATCCCTTGCCAGACTGGAGACTGTGTATGTTATTAGTAACCATGTATTTTTCTATACATGTAGCATGGATTTTACTCTTAGAGAAACACAATGGTTTAATTATGGGCAATGGAGGCTTTTAATGCTCTCTTACTCTCATTTCTTAGCATGTATATAGCTTATCTTTGGACTGTGTTATGTTAGAATGTTTGGTTTTAAAAGTTGCTGTTTGAACTTCAGGCTTGAGTTCCATAAAATAATTATCACATTAATTTGAGTTTAATATGCTAAAAAATTTCTGGAATTTCCGCACACATCTTCTGCTTTTTGTACTATGTATTTCTTACTATGTATTTATGGGTAGCAGTATTGATGACTATAAAATCAAAATATCAATCAGTTATGAAAAATTTTAAGATAATCTAAGTCTTATAGTATCAAACATTCAACCAATATTTAATTTTTGTAGAAAAAGAAATGAAAATATTTGCATTCATATGGTTTTTATTTTTAATAATTATATGTATACCAAAGAATTATTTTCAAAAAATTTCCTTATGATTGTCTGTCACTAGATATCTGATTTGCATACCAACTTTATATAGCTGTATGTCCTGGGTCACATAAGAATGTCCCAGATGAAAAGAGATAAAGATGTCCTGCTTTTGACATCCTGTACTCTACCTGGACCAAGAAGAATCTGAAGAGAGGCTGATGTTCCTTACTTTACAGTGATAAATATAGTAGATACTGTATATACTCAAAGAAGCGATTGCAAAGTAGCATACAGAATATATAGTTAAATGGATGGGGAGGCTCCTTGTTTGACCCATTCTTTGATTTATTCAATTTTAGTTCATTTGGAAATCATGGATAAGGAACATAGTTCAAACTCTTAGCATTAGATTTTATTAGATTTAATCACAGTTATGACAGTGCTTCTTTCATTTACTGTAGACTCAAAGTAAGTTTGAAGTGTTTGAATGAAGCCATCTGTTGAACATCAGATGATCTCTCTGACTGTAGAGACAAAAACTCAAAATCTGAAATGAAGCTATTTTTTCTATTTTGACTTTAACTTTTCAGCCTCATACATTGATTGATTTTGGATTGTTTACCTAAAGTGAGCCACTGAATATTTTTTTCAAAAAGCTAATGTCAAAGATATGCATTATTGCAAGAAATGCTACATCCATAAGTAATGTGTCAGACTAGAAACTCAGAAGGAGAGGATCTGAGAGTAGTGTTAGAGCCTTAATTTTGGTCCACACTATTGTCTAGTTGAGAACCTATCCAAAAGAGAAGTCAGTGTTAAACAAATCATGGGAGATTTCGCTTTACAGCAGGTTTCACCAATTGGTTCCTACAGATCAGAATTAAAGGTCACTCATGTAGCACATAATCAAATTGAAACTTTTACGAAGCAAGTCGAGTCCCAAAAGACAGTAAGAAAGTTCTTGCTGCTTTAAACCTTACCTATTACTACTACTGCTACTACTGCTAACTTCTAGTGCTGCTGCTGCTACTAGCAACAGTAACCTGGAGAAGCCCAGTGTTCAGCAGTGGTTTTCACTGTTGTTTCCACTTATGTCTGTTCCCTTGTTCCAGTCTTACAAAACCTACTGTTAAGCAATTGTTGCTCAGAGTTGAGACCAGGTAGCTCATTAATGATGTGTGATGTAATTTTTATCAGTGTCTCCAATTTTAAAGAAAGCCCTAGAAAACAACGACCCAAATTTTAAGGCTGACTAAATGGTGGGGTTGGGGATAGAAGTGTTGTTTACACTCGTCAGGGTTAGTTAGGGTTGCTCTAAGGCTGTCCTTGAATGTATTTTAAGTTTGGCCTTAAAGTTGTTTCTGTACATGCTGAACAGTTGCCCAATTTTGAGACAAGTAGCTGTTTCTTAGTGGCCATTCATTAAAAGACTGCTTGGACATGGGTTTAAGCTAGTAGAAAGTCATTATTAGCCAGCCAATAACTACACTCGGTGTTTGGGATCTCAGTGTAGTACTGAGCCTTTCTCAGGGTGAGCTTATAAGAAAAGCAACAACAACAACAACAGCAACAAAAACAACAAAACCAAAACCCATGTTATGGGTTGACATACTTCAGTTAACAAAAACCGTTAGCCAAAGTGGAGCTGCAGAAGCTAAAAAGCAGTTAGTACATTTTGAGACTTTCCCAGAACTATATGGACTTTGATGGATTTGGCCTTTGTTTTAATCTGGGCATGGTATTGTCTACATGTTGAATTTTACGGTTTGAATGTGTTTTATGGTTTCCTTTTCTATGAAGAGATACCACAACCAAGGCAATGCTTATAATGACAAACATTTGACTGAGATAGTTTCAGAGGTTCAGTCTATTATCATCATGGCAGGAAGCATGGCATCATCCAGGCAGACATGGTTCTGGAAGTGCCAAGATCTGAAGGCAGCCAGGAGGAAGTTTTTATCCACACTGGATGGAGCCTGATCATAGAATGCCTCAAAGCCCATACACACTGTGATACACTTCCTACAACAAAGCCACACCTATTCCATCCAACAAGGCCATACCTCTTAATAGTGCTACTTCCCATGGGCTAACCACCCATATGCAAAACACCACAGAATGGTACTTCCATCCCATCATGGAGTCAGTTGTTCTGGGACCTTATTAAAAGACTGAAGCTGTAGCCATTCTCCGTGTCTCTGTAGCCCATTTTCACTTTCTGTATGCCACTTCCTTCTCTTCTGGCTATAAATGTAACATGGCCATGTGGTGGGACAAGATTCTGTACCAGTTTTGGTTTGGAGAGATTCCAAATCTCAAATTTCTTCAAAACTCAATTAAGATTCGCAGAAGTTAAACTTGTTGAAATTTGTTTTGAAACAGTTCTGGCATACATAAAAATGGACTAACTGATTGAGTCAGTGGTCTTTCTTCAAAGACGAAGAGGTCTCTTCTTAGCCCCTAAATATTCACAGTGAACTACAGTGAATTTTCTTGCATTGACCTTTTCAATGATTGGTTCTCTACTTTAAAATTTTTATTTTTAATTTATGTATTTAATATTTGCATATATATGCAACTTTATACACACACACACACACACACACTGTAGTTTTTGTGGGTGCCTGTGTGTGTGTGTGCACGCGTATGTGTTCCATGTGTTCAGGCCTAAGTATATGTGGAAGGAGAGTTATACCAGGAGTCTCCAACTCTTGTATTTTTTAAAAAATTATGATCTGTCACTTGAATTTCGAGTTAAGATTCAGCTAGCCTAGCTACCCACCTTGACTTGATGATACCCTGTTATTGTATCCCAAGCTCTGGGATTACAGGATGGTTGCCAAGTCAGACATGCATATACTGTAGGCTCTGGGGATCTGAACTTTGGTCCTCAATCTTACGATGCATGTGTTTTACCCCCTGAACAATTTCCTCAGCTCATGTTATTCACTTTCTAATGAGTTTATGTTGGGATGGAGCAGCTGACTTTGGGCTGCTGTGTTAGTTTTTGTTTTAAGAGGGTGTTGCTAGTCTGTTGTTATGTAGTAGCTGACAGTTTATTGATAAAACTGTAGTTTAAAGGGAAATGGGTAGGGGTTGCAATTGGAAGATATTATGGGACATCAGCCACAGAGACAACTCCAGAATTTGAGTTCACAGATATGTGGGTTTGCTTTTATTTCCTTCTGTTGTACTCTCAGGAAAGGAAGGTTGCAAGTATCTGTTGGAGTCAAACAAAACCCAGCAGTATATGATGATCTACTATATGAAAAACCATCTATGTTGGACAAGAGGACCTCAGAGCTAAAGCCATAGCCTGTAGGCGGAGGACAACTCGAGGGAACTGGTTGTCTGTTTCCCCAATGTATATCCTAGGGATTAGATTCAGGTCCTCTGGCTTGGCAACAACTATCTTTTCCCATCTCACTGGCTCCTATTATATTTATTTATACTTCCTTCTCATGGCCCAGTTAATGTAGAATCACATGGAAACAGACATTTCCTTGCTTTTTTTGGTCTCATGCTTCCTCTTTGAACTTTTTATTTCTTTCAATTGTCTATTTCAATTTCAGGCCTTTTCTCTCATCTTGGGACATCCCTGGATCCCCCTTCCCCTCTAAGAGATTCTTTCTCAGCTGAAGTTATTTCTCACTTCTCTAGGGTTCTGTTAATTCATAAGTCTTTTTGGTTCCATTTTTAAAGGGAGCAAGGGATCCTGGGAAAAGTTACTTAATCAGTTTCCTTTTGAATGCTATGCTGTCTAGATTAGTAGATTTCTGGTTGCAAATCTGTTTGTCAATGCCCAACCTTGAGTTGTTAGGGATACTTTTCTTTCCCAGTTTATCCATTATAAGTTTCAAGGAAGTATACAATTTTGAACAATGTTTGTTTTTCTTTCTACACAAAGAAGGGATTTATCTGTGAATAGAAATTTAGCAAAGACAAACATTAAATACATTTAATGATATTACTTACTGAATATTTATCATTTATATATTTTAGATTCTCTCCCCTCTCTCTCACCCAATGCCCAAACATTTAAACCACACCTTATAGCTATTAACCTAAATAAAGCTGTAAAGTCAATTTCAAGCAGACAGCAAAACTCATTTGTGCTGCCCTGCATGTCAGATCCAAGCCACCTTGAATGAGCTGTGATTTGCAGATTTAATGATTAAAAGACAGTCCTATTTGTGCCCCCAAGAGGTAATACTGTACTGACTTGAGGCCCCTCCCAAATCATTTTCCTTAATTACCATGCATTTTCTTTTAATCAGCACTATGCACAGCCATTTTGAGTATTTTCCCTACGTATTATCTTATTTGTTTAATCTTATCTTTCCTTAAGGATTTCTTTACAGCTTTGCAAATGACTATGTTTTATTCTGTAGATTTCTGCTGCTGTGACTAAGTAAACTTCTGACCTAATAATTAAAAAGGAGGTTTTATTGGGTTCACGGCTTCAAAGGTTTTGGCCCACAGTAGTCTGCTGGGCTTGCATTAAGGTAGAACCCATGCCCATAAGAAATTTTGCTTCTGCCCTTTGAACATACAATGGACTAAATTATCAAAGAAAGATTATGTAGGAAAAGCCATGCAAATATTTTACATTCCAGGAAACAGCTAGAGGGTACAGCAATGAAGTTCAACTCAGAGACCTACATACATCTTTTTGTAGGAGTATGGGAGATTGGGGAATATAGGAAGCTTTGAGGGCTTACAGATGCATATTGAATGAGTGAGGACGAACAGTTCTAGACGTTGAAAACAGCTTGTAAAAACATTCGTTTTGGAATTCAGTCCAAGAATCAGACATTATCTTGCAACGGAGTCTACCCAAATTTGGTAACATGCTTCATCTTTCATTTTGAAAACAGATGCTGATATTTCATGGTGATGATGTAAAACACTTGTGGTGCCTGCGGCATTCTGGCCATAATGTGAATAAAATACGTCTGGAGAGTCCCTTTCTGCACTGGGTGAGAAGAAGCAATACTTTCTTTCAGGGACTCCAACTCTGTAGTTGCTCTTAAAACCATTTAACTTCTTTTAAACAAAATGCTCAGCATACCTAATTTTTGTTATCTTCCATGTATGAGTGCCACCATGGTTGTATTTCAAACATTTGTTGAGCATGTAATGCATACTAGATGTTCTGCTGTGAGCTGAAGGTGAAGTTGAATCTCTTTCTCACTGAGATTGTAATTTAAACTGCAATATCACTTTGTAATTATTGCAATGAAGATGATACATTTTCACTAGTGATATGTATAGCACTGTAGGCATGGAGATATTTGATTTGATGCCAGCAAATGAGGATTGCCAGGTATTTTCCATATAAATAAGAACTCAACAGCCAACTTGCCTGATGTGCACAGCAAACCAGAGTACTGGCTGACTGTTGCTCATCTTGATTTGGTTCCTTGTCTCTTGTCACTTCTGCTGCAGAGGTAGGTGGGGCTTCTGTAGGAATGAATTGGATTTACTTGCTCCTTCTGAACCAACAAACTAAGCTCTCTTGCACTTCTCTTTCTGTCTACTCTATTCTGGAGTTTGACGTTACGGTGAAACTTCCTCCTACTAGTCAGCAGGAATAAAATCAAAACATTTCAAGATTTTTAACAACTACTTAGTTCACTTAATGTTTTTTTCCCAATAGTCTCAATTTGATCTTCTATCTTGATGACTTGTTTTTGTTTCAGAATTTGTAAATCTCAAGAAAACCAAAAACAATGAACTGCTGAAATTCACAAAGTTAGTGGTAGAATTGTTTCTCAGGATCCAAAGGCAACTCCCTTCAGACCACATTGTCATGCTTTAGAAGAATTCTGTTAATTAAAAGGTTGCACATACACACACACACACACACACACAAACACACACACACACAACACACATTGGCTATTGTCAATATTGGTTGATGATCTGGTCTATCTTGACCTCTTCAAGTCATTATAACAAAATGCTATCAATTGAGTGATCTACAAACAAAACACATTTATTTTGCAGAGTTCTGAAGACTAGAAAGTCTACAATCAGGATACTAGAAGATTTGTTGTTCATTAGGGATCTGCTCCAGATTCAGGAACTTTATGGCTTTGTTCTTTGTTCAGGACTTTTACGGTGTTTGTGTGTGTGTGTGTGTGTGTGTGTGTGTGTGTGTGTGTGTGTGTGTTGGGAGATGAGAGATTTGTCAGGGTCTCCCTAGGGAGTCCCGGGTGAGAGAGAGTTTTTCAGTTAATTCTTAGTGTTGAGAATGTATACATGGTGGTGTGTATTACCATGGGTTATACTGAGTTGACTCTAGTAAAGATTTGTAAAGTCCAAAGTCCAAATTATAAGAACTTAATCGTCCACACTAATCACCCCCCAAGGGTCCCATCATTTAACTCAACCACCATCAGGATTAGGATTTAATATATGAAGTTTTCAGGGACACAAGTCTGCAGCCTGCTTAGCAGGGACTCATAGAATAGGGTTTTTGTTTTTTTGCTTTTTCACTGAAATTCCTGATGGCAGATTAAGGAAGATGAGTCAATCTTATTGGCCTTTGGCCTAGACTTCATAGACTCCCAGGTGAGAGTGAAGCTCTTGAGACACACTATGTTACCTGCTTCCCTTGGCTGAGCTCCTGGCTCTTCCCTGGCTGCCTGGTGACAAGGTTATTTTTCCCCCTATGGCTGTAATAAACCTGACCTAGGGGACCCTGTTTCTTCAGAGACAGGCCATGTTAGTGACATTTCACTCCTTTCTGTGGTTATGAATACCAGGACTTTCAGTAATAAGACTGATTGTAATAATATATATATATATATATATATATATATATATATATATATTCTATTTAAATTATAACAGTAAAATGGGGGTGTATATTTAATTTATATTCTCTCATTCAATAATTATTAAACACTTTTATGTAAAAACACGTGTTGTATCCTGGACATATAAGACTGAAATATAACGAAATCTATATCCTCTCCAATTGAAAATAGAAATATTACAGTGATATACATGTTTACTGAAGAACTCATAAGTAAATAAAAGTGGATGGTAAAATAAGTCTGTATCACCTACGAAAACACAACTTAGAAGAACTGTTAGTACTTTCATATAATTTTTTACCACATTATGGTGTTAACAGAAGCAAAGCCTGTTGCACATCCTGTGTGATTTGCAACTGACTCTTGTCACTTATAATTAGGGGGCATCTTTTCTTTTGGTAACATCATTGGTTGTGACTGTACATTATTCCTTTCCTCATATATTCTAGAATCTGTTCAGTTGATTCCTAGAAGTCTTTGCTGTCATGAACTTTAAAGGGCCATGCGGTTTATTGATAGTCTTTCCACAGTCATGCTTACTTACCTAGAAATCACTCTTTAACGTTTCACTGAAGGATCAGAGTTGCTCATTTTAAGCCTATGTCTGCGGTTAATAGATTGTCCTCTAAAACTCTTACTGGAAACAGTAATTTTATAGAATAAACACTTGTCTCTAATGGGACCAGGGGGTCATGGGTGAGAGAGATAATTTTTCAGTTAATTCTTAGTATTGAGAATGTGTACGTGGTGGTGTGCATGACCATGGTTGTACTGAGTCAACTGTAGTAAAAGTAGTCTTAGAAGAAGTGAATCCAAATGTATAAATATAAATCCGTCTTTTGAATCATATACCGTAACTTCCAGCTGACCATGTAGAAATTACCTTACCTGGATCATACTCTAAACCGGAAGCAAGCTGCCTTTCCTTCTCTCCTTTTCCCATCACTGTTGCATGCATATAAACATTTCGGACCAGATACGCCACAACCAAAGCATGAGGTTTACTTTCAGCAGCTCAGTCTAGGGAAAAGAGGTATTTGAGTGAATAGCAACCACAGAACTGCTTAACATAGGCTGAAACAGAAAGAAAACTCTGCATTTGCAGACTTAGGAAGAGCAAGGGGGGAGGTTGTTTCCCAGACTCTTCCAGTTCTCTTCGACTTGACTCCAGATGTCTCTCTGCTATGTCATGTCTCTTTTTATTGTCCAATATATTTTTAAACACATTTTATAATGCATGCTCTCATTTGCATGCTATTGCCTTCCTCTGATTGTTCATCACCATGGGAAGGACTACCCCAACAAGTGCTATACATAATGTTCCTAGCACAGACTTCTAGCCTATCGGTGCCAGTCATGGACCATGCTATCAGTGGTAACCTCATGAAACAGCTGCCTTGAAGACTTCACTGCTATAGTAAAAATAGAATCTTCAAATGATTTTTATGACTGGTGGAATCAGAAAATGCAAGGGTTTTGGCTCAACAGCGGAGTTCAGAAAGTCTCACTCTTTTTTCCATGTTTTTTTTTTCTGGTTTCAAAACCTTTCCTGGGTTTTTCCCACTTGGAAACACCTATCCATTCTTTAAAGCCTTTATACCTTGCTCTGACACTCTTGACTTTGCCCAAGGTTGTTGGTGTGTCACTTTTATGACTTCCCCACTTGCTCCTTGTATTACTACCCTGAACTTTTCAAAATGGGTCATGTTCATGATAGCCACATTGTGGACTCATTTGAATCACAATACAGACAGGATATTATTCATCTTTAGAAACTTGCATTAATTTAAAGGAGCTCCTGATAAACTTTCATTGATATACAAATGCAATATAATAATATTGGTATGAAAAAGGTTATGTGTATTTTTCCTACCCCTTCACTTTTTTATTTTAATAGTCAGTGTTGCAGACTAGCTTCCATTTCTTCACCCTTTCCTCTTCCTGGAGAATTCTAAGGAAGAAAGAACTGTTTTTCTCAGACCAGGCGTTCACATGTCATGTATAGTCTTCATTTCAACACATGATTCTATGTAGAAAAGAAGAAGGGAAAGGAGACCTGTGTAGAAAGGAACTCCCCATGTTTCTGTAGTGCATACATAAGCGGGCCTAGATGCTTGTTCCTATCTTTCTGATCATATTTGTGGCAAGCACACCTATAGAAGCCTTTTTCAGTAAATCTAGACTTCATTTCAGAATTCTGTTCAGCAAAGTGATCCAGGCAACATTGATCAAAATGAGTTGTCAAGATAGATGAATCCTACTTAATACCCTTCTTTGGGTATGTATATGAGGCAGGCATTGATCCCTCTTTGGGTAAATGTAAAGCATGAAAATTTATACATAAACATTTTCTCACAATTGGTATAAATATTTAAGAAGTTCTTAATTTGTCAACAGATCCACACAGTAGAGTTCTTTGAGATGATGATTCTGTTACTAAATTAAATGTATACTTTGAGTTACACACATCTATCTTTGAAGGTTATGTATGATGGTGTGATAGCTAATTTGATTAACCTTGGTGGATTAAGAAATACCTAGGAGATTAATGAGACACACCTTTGGGTGTGTCTGTGAAGTTGTTTCCAGCCAGATTTCTATAAAGAAAGAAACCCATCCTGAATGTAAGTGGCAACATTCCACGGGCTGGGGTTCAGTACAGAATAAAAATAGGAGCCAATAATACACCAGTATTTTGTTTCTCTACATCCTGATCTGCCCATGTATGAAAAAGTCTCCCACCTCTACACCCACCTACCATGGTGGACACTTTCCTTATGATGGTAGACTGTAAAGTATGAACCAAATTAAATCTTACTTCCCTTAAGTTACTGTCTTACTTAGGTTTTTCATTGTTGTGAAGAGACACCATGACCAAGGCAGCTCTTATAAAGGACAGTAATTAAGGCTAGCTTATAGGTTCAGAGGTTCAGTCTATTATCATCGAGTCAGGAAGCATGGCATCATCCAGGCAGGCATGGTGCTGGAGGAGCTGAGAGTTCTACATCTTATTCCAAAGGCAAACAGGAGAAGACTGGCTTTCAGGCAGCTAGGAGGCAGGTCTCTCAAAGCCCACCCCCACAATGACATACTTCCTCCAACAAGGCCACACATCCTAACAGTGCCATACCCAAGCACATTCAAACCACTAGTTACCTTCTTTCAAATATTTAATTGTGGTACTTAGTAAAATTAATTCATTATGTGGAACATATTTGATTCCATTTTATGTTTATGGTTAAATGGTTAAACATTTCTTAAAAGAAGCCAGAATAAGTGGCAAATAAATAGGTAAGAATTTGTGTGGCATTCTTAAGATGTTGGACTTCAGAATTGAGTTTCAGTAAAAACCTTAACATAAAAACCTTAAGTTTCGTGTCAAGGATCCAGGATTCATCAATATTGTTTTGTGCATTCATTATTTAATTTATATTACTTTGGAGTTGAAAAACCATTTCTATGTTCATCGTGTCATTGGTTCCTATCCCCCACTGATGTCTGTCTTTCACCTACCATCTTTCCTTTCTGACATTTGCATAGTATTAGCTTTGTTATTCCAAGAGTTATTATCTCCAATTTCATCTTATACAGCATCTTACCTCTACCAATTTAACATATCAAGTTTTTGGTACCCTGTTTCATTTAGATTTGTGTGGAAGTCATTCCAGATATGTACATAAAGATCTCATCTTCATTTAAAATGGTATTGCATCATTTGCTTGAATTATTATTTATCCTTCTAGGCTCCTACTAATGAAGAGTTACATGGTTTTGAATCTTTTGGCATGGTAAAAAGAAATGTTACAATATAAAAGCCTTGAACATAAACCACTCACCTGTGTGGAAATAGATCCTCAGGGTAAACTTCAAGACTCTGTAAAGGGGTGTATAAATTTGAAAGTTGTCCTTATAACACACAGCTTGTACCCACTTGTTCTCTCACTAGCAATTCTGAGCTGGCTTGTTTCAGCACACCTTTCTCAATTGGTGGTTCCTTAGACTTTTTCCTATTTACCTCTCTGATTTTATGAAACAGTTTCTCACTATAGTTTTGATTTCTAATTATTATATTAGGAGTGAGGTGGAACATTATATCTTATGGAGAACTGTTTGCTTTTTTCTTTTGGGAAGTATCTCTGTTTCTTTCTAATGGGCAAATAGTCTTTTACAATATATTGGGAGCAATTCCTATTTATTGGAGAAAATTGTTCTTTGTGTGAAGCACAAGACATTTGAGACTAAATTTTATGCCCCTCACACTGTACCAAACAAATAAAACATCATTTCCAAAGATAGTGCCTCTAGGGAGTGTGAGTTGTTTGCATTATTTATTAATGTGTAATGATATTCCCTTTTGTTTCTCTCTTCCTTGTAGTTAGTTTATCATATCGATGAACTCCAGCTTTCCATTATTTTTTTTTTGTTCCTTAGAGTTTTAAAGCACTCACCAAGAGTAATCCAGTCCCTCAGAGTACCCTGCTCGCTGAAAGCCATTTCCTTTTCTTAGAATATTTTTCCAGAATATTTAGGAACAAAGAAACACCTTCTGCAATACCCTTGTGAGTCTTCATATGAATCTCATTAATCTAAGCATTTTGGTCCCCATATATATCTATCTACCTCTCTCTCTCTTTCTCTCTCTCTCTCTTTCCTTCCTTCCTTCCTTCTTTCCTTCCTTCCTTCCTTCCTTCCTTCCTTTCTTTCTTAGCATTTGTAACGGCCAGCTGCATTCTCCAAGTTTATTCTCTTCAGTCCTTCTCCAAAGCGATTTGTTGTTGTTCTGAATTCATTTTCTGGGATGGCAATTTTTCTGGGACTGACCTTGAAAAAAAACCAAAACAAACCACTCTTTCCCATGCCCTTCTGTCCACAGATGAATTTTGGTGAATTATGGCAAACCAAATACAAGTTCTAAAACTATAAAGGACAGATTGTAATTGAGAAACTCTGTTTTCATGTTATTCATGTTGCTTTTGAGCAATAGCACAAAACTCTCTTTGTCTTTTGAAAACAGAAAGAACCTCTTAACTCACCAAGTATTTAAATCTGCTGAAATACAGTGAGTGGGCTAAAGCGTGAATTCTTGCCTGGGACAAAGGTGATGCTGTGAGCAACCCTTTCTCAAGTCATATACAAAGCTAGATTTGCCACTATGAATACGACGAGGGTAAAAGTTTGAGAGAAAATTTTAAATGTTTAAAAATTTATAGTAGGAGTAATTTAAGGAGTTTGGAAATCAACACTCTGTATAACTATATAATATATAATTATATATGTATAAACAAATACACATATATGTGTGCATGTGTGTATTTAAGGGTATAGATCCAGGGTTAGATTTACCCTGCAAAAGAGAAGTTGCTAGAGTAAATTTTAAGGTAACAAAATAATTATGGGAAAGGTGGTGCTTAAGTGGTCCTTTTTTCTTTTTTTTTTCTTTTTTTTTCTTTTTCCAAGGAATAGTGGGAAAGAAGCCTATACATTATGAAGAAGAATTTAGGTTAAATAGAAAATGGCATTTCACTTGAATGTGTTCTCCATTCAAAAATAAAACTGTAGAGGAGTTTTTCTTCTTGTTGTTGTTCATTTAATATCACATTAGGAAAACACAGACTGATGTTTCAATTGTGTGGGATTACGTTGGGGGCAATAGAGGTTAGATGGTTTTCTAGAGTTTAGCCATCTCAAGGGTAGGTGAATGTGACCACATCCTAACAGATAGGTGAGTCTCACCACATCCCAGCATCATTGATTTCTGCTTGTATGACCATGGACAGTCTTTCCTCCTGGTTGCTAACCTCATATCTCTAAGAAAGAGATAGATACTGAGAGTGAGACAACATAGAAAAGCTGACAGACTTTGGGGAGCATGACAATAGAGAGAAAAGTAGCTCATCACAGAACCCACTTGAGGCTTCTGAGCAATACAGAATCACAAATTCCAGCTTGAGGATCCCAGCACAGTTAACTGCCTCAGGCTTTTCTTTCTCCCTTAGGGAGAAAGTAGTTTTCTGGGAATCTCAATAGAAACCTCATTTCTTGAGAGAGGAAGTGTGCTAACTCTACTGTGCAACCATATTGATTTTGATTTTATCTTATTGGATTTGATTTTATTCAAGACAATTTTGGTGCTACCTCATACATTTTCTTATGGGGACAGAGGGAGGGAAGGAGGGGGAGAGAGAGAGAGAGAAAAAGAGAGAGAGAGAGAGAGAGTTCCCTTACTCATTTTGTGAAACATATTCTCTAGGTTGGGTCTTACTTTGTTCTGATTGGGGGCCTCATCCTTTTAACTCTCACATTTATTAAAATTATTATATTATATATTAAAATGTTTAATAAAACCATCAACTTTGTTTTACTAAACTGGCTAGTCCCGAAAACCCTTTTCATATTGAAGCCAAGAACCCCAGTTTGGCCTGAGGTTCCCTAAAACTCTCGGGAAAATTTTCAGGTTGTCCATCAGGGCACATATGGTTTCTGCAATTAATGTCTTATCTGGGGTCTCTATAGCATATGATTTATATTCCAGAGTATAAACATACTTATTGAAGCTACCAACAAAGTCAAGGACCACAGTTTTGTTTTTCTTTTTCTTGGGGTCATATTTTGAAAGTTGTACTTCCATCCCTAGGCAACTGGAGCCAGCACCTTCTGCTACTGCATTTAAAGTGCTTAGCATAGAATCTGGCATTAAGTGACAAACTCAGATTCATACACCCAGAGTCATGGGAGTTGTTTTCATCTGTGTCTGTCATAGACACTGCCAACACAACAGTTTTAGAACATGAAATCCTCTTTCATTTCATGTCTGTTTTAATTAATCATTTTATTTATTTATATTTCAAATGATACTTCCCCTTCCCAGTTCCCCTTCCATAAAACCCCCATCCTATTCCTCTTCTTCCCCCTCCTCTCTCCCTTTATGAGAATGTTCCTCCATCCACTCACCCACTCCGGCCTCACCACTCTATCATCCCCCTATGCTGGGGCATCAAACCTCCACAGGACCCAAGACCTCCCTTTTAGCTCCTTCAGTCCTTCCCCTAGCTCTTACATTGGGGTCCCTGGGCTCAGTCCGGTGGTTGGCTGTGAGTATCTGCATCTGTATTGGTCAGATGCTGGTAGAATCTCTCAGGGAACAGCCACACCAGTCTACTATCTGTAAGCATTTCTTGGCATCAGCAATAGTGTCTGGGTTTGGTGTCTGCAGATGGGATGGTTCCTTAGATGGGGTGGTCTCTGGATGACCTTTCCTTCAATCTCTGTTCCAGTTTTTATCCATGTCTTTCCTTTGGACAGGAACATTTCTGGGTTAACAACTTTGAGGTGGGTGGGTAACTCCATCCCTCACCTGGGGGCCATGCCATCTATTGAGGTGGTTTCTACAGGTTCTATCTCCCTTTTGTTGGGTATTTCTCTAAGTCATTGCCATTGGATCCTGGGAACCTCTTGCTTCCCTGGAGTCTGGGACTTTCTAGTGGCTACCCTCCAGTTCTTCTTCCTCCACTGCTACAAAAGAAATGTTCAGCATTCTTAGTCTTCAAGGTAATGCAAATCAAAATGACCCCGAGATTACTCCTCACACCAATCAGAATGGCTAAGATAAAAAACACAGGTGACAGCAGATGCTGGAAAGAATGGGGAGAAAGAAGAAGGAGCATTCCTCCGTAGCTGGTGGGTTTGAAAACTGGTACAACCACTCTGGAAATCAGCCTGGTGGTTCCTCAGAAAATTGAAAATAGTTCTACCTGAAGATCCAGCTATACCACTCCTGGGCATATACCCAAAAGATGCTCCCACATATAACAAGGACAATTATTCCACTGTGGTATATCAGCCTTATTTACAATAGTCAGAAGTAGGAAACAACCCAGATGTCCCTCAATAGAAGAATGGATATAGAAAACATGGTATATTTAGACAATGGAGTACGACTCAGCTATTAAAAACAATGACCTCATAAAATTCTTAGGCAAACGGATGGAACTAGAAAATATCATCCCTAGGGGGCTAACCCAGACACAAAAGAACACACATGGCATGTACTCACTGATAAGTGCATATTAGCTCAAAAGCTCAGAATACCCATGATACAATCCACAAACTATATGGAGCTTAAGAAGAAGGAAAACCAAAAGTGTGGATGCTTCAATCCTGCATGGAAGGGGAAACAAAATAATCACAGGGGGTAGAGGGAGAGAGGGACCTATAGGAGAGAGGAGGGGGAAGGAAAAAGGGGGAAGGAGCAGGTATTGAAAGGGACCGGAGAGAAGTACAGAGGGTCAGGAAATCATTTCATGTCTTTTATTGACCTGCTCACAGAGCATGCATAGACTTGGCCTTTTTTTTGCATTAGTCTTCAGTGTTCAACAGCATTACTAGAGTTTTTCTCTACTCTGCCTTTTAATTTTAATTTCTAAATTTATTTTAATTAAGGTTTTTATTATTTTAAGAATTTTATGGATACATATTGTGTTTACATCATTTCTGCTCTGTGGGAGCACTGTCTAAGAATAAAGTTGTGTGAGTGGATTTCTGAGTGGCTGTAAGAAAACTCCAAGAAACCAAGAGTCTTATGACCTCAGTTTCTTCCAAAACACTAATTTGTTCTTTATGTTCTCACCCTTCCACCCCTCCACCAATGTTGGTATGGACGTTCAATTGCTTTTTTTTTTTTTTTTTTGCATTTATTTAGTGTGTGTGTGTGTGTGTGTGTGTGTGTGTAGGTCAGAGGAAAACTTGTAGAATTCTTTTCTTCTTTCTACCAAATGGATTCTGGAGCTCAAACTCTGGTCTAGATGGGAAGAACTCTTACTGGATAAGCATCCTACTGGCCAAGTAAGCTCAAATATTTAAAGCATCCTTAAAGGTCCTTTGGAGACCATTGGGGGAATTTGAATATGGTAAGTATGTCCACCAATACTCAGTTATTATATTTTCTTAGGTTGGATGGAGGCAATGTAATTTCCTAGAAAATGTCCTTAATTTTGAGGACACGTTTTTAAATATTCATGTGAGAAAAGAAAGGGGGTTAGTACAAAAGAGATAGTACAAAGGATATAAATACAGATTATATTAATCAGTGAATCTTTTGGAGAATGAACATTTGCTACATCTAAACGAAAAATCTACTGATTTTAAAGTACTAAAACTAAAATATTGAGAAAACTTTGATGTTTGACAGTGATTTCATTTTAAATAAATAAACAAAAATGATGAGTTTTTCAATGTTTTTGTATTTTGGCAGCCACTATGTAGCCCAGGCTCACCTCAAACTCATGATGCCCCTGGCTCAGTCACTGTAGTACTGGGATTGGTAAGACAAAATTCTTATATTTCTAGCTGCTGTCTTATCTCAGCTACCAGAGTGTTGACTGCCAGCCTGAGTAAAGATGTAAATAGACAACATGGTGTCTGGAAAACATTACACCAGAAATCAAAGATGGTGTTATAGAAGTTGACAGGAAGAAAGAAAAAGAAAAAGAAAAGAAGAATGAACAAGGTTTTATAACATTGATGTTAGCAACAATAATCATTAATTCTTTTGTGGTAGTGTTTACCATATTCCAAGACATGTTCAAACAACTTTCATATGATAGATAACTCACATAATATCAGCTCAATTCTTTACTGCTCTAGTTGATGGTGTGAATCTGAGGTGGACTAAAGTCTCATTCAATTGCAAATTTCGTTCAGAGCAACAAACAATTTATACCCTGAGGATTAAGTAAGGTCACCTGAGTAAAGTTCTTCTGAGTTCAAGCTGTGTACAACCACAAGGACTAGCTGCACGAGGCAAAACCCATGTTTTTCCCATGGAGAGCACACACACAAATAATAATAATCAGTTGTAGTGAATAATCTAAAGTAAATTCAAACCCATCTGCTATAACTGAGAGGAGCACAAAAACACATTTCAAGAAAAAAATTCCATGTTTTGAAAAAAAACCTGAGGTCATAAGACTCTTGTTTTCTCAAAATATTTTCATTAGCATACAGAATTTTCCTCTCCTGACTCCATTCTTGTACTGTGCTCTGACACTCAATATTGAAAAAAGTCAAGTGTCAGCCATGGAAGCCATTCTATTGGCTTTCTTCTTCACTGAAAGTAAACCAGAAGAGAGGGGTAAGTGATGGGCCAATCTCACCTAGGTAGGAAATAGCAGAAGTTAGGTTCAATATTAAGAAGACTATGACTCTAGAGTTTGTTGTATGAATTACTTTGCATCTGTCTGTTTTTTAAAAACACAATAGTTTATTAGAGGGGGCAGTTTAAATTCATGTCTAATGATAGACATGTAGTCACAGAATGTGGAAATCTGAGGCAGGATGATGGTGAGTTTGGATGCCATTCTGGGCTGTGTAGGAAGATGCTGTTTCAAGAAAAAATTTAAAAAAAAAGGAAAACAAAGGAAGGAAAAGAATTAGAAAAGTAATCACCATAGGCCAGAGAACTGCATTGTTATCCTAGTATTATTTACCTCTGATCGTGTGAAGTGGGTCAGAACCCTGGTGATTGACTGAAGTGTAGCATTCGATTAGGATTGACTAAAGTGTAGCATTCGATTAGCTGTGTAGCATTTTGTATGTGTGTAAGTGTTTTATTTTATTCTGTTATCTTAGTTTTGTTGTTTATTTTTAGACACTAAAGAAGCCACACTTTTAAACTGATGAGTGGCTTGTGGCAGCTATCTAGTGGTAAATCTTACTAATGCCACTGATCAAGGTTTGCATTCTGCTTCTTCTGTCTACATCTCCATCTGTGGTGAGAAATCAGACATGTAAAATACTGCCAATTGGCGCTTTTATGACTATTTAATATACAGGACAGAAGACAGAGTTCAAGTGGTTGTGACGTTCCTGGATTAACCAATGACAGAACTGTGATTTGAAGTCAGATCTGTCTCCCTATGCTGAACCTTTTCCACGTTATCAGCCACTGGAAACCAGCCTTGCATTTAGTTTGAAGTGTGAGCCTTTTCATGAAATTAAAAGATAAAACACCAAGCAGTGTTGAAACTGTTATCTGCTGAATAATGTGTGCTTCCTGTTATTCTAGTTTTACATGTTTCAAAATAAGCATAAGCAAATGCTTATAATTGCAATTATTTATAATTTTATAATTTCACTCTTAAATGGTGGCCAACGTGTTAATTGCACTAGGTTTTGTTTTTCAGTGATTTCTTATTCTTCATGTCTATACCATATAGTGGTGTCTTATTCTTGTGAATTCAGATCTGTTAATACAATGACAGGTTTATTATAGGTTTTATGTGCGTGTTATAGTTTGCATGTGAAATGTCTACTGCATGTGCTTGAACACTTGGTTCTTGCGGGGAAGATCAGTGCCATTTCCTGAGGGTTAAGATCTTTCCTGGATTCTCTGCTCTTTCCTTACACTCCCACCAGCACTGGCCATGCTGCTTTATTGGCTCCACCTTCTCTTCCATCCTGGGCTGATAGCCTCTGAAACCTTGCAGAGTAAAGCCTTCTTCCTTTTCTTTTCTTTTTTCTTTTCTTATTCTTTTTTTAAAAAACCTGTCAGATATTTGATTACTGAAACCAGGTAGGCAATGATACAGTGTCAAAAGGTAGTATATTAGAGATGGGTGGATGACTTGGAGTTTAGATTTATTTCCTGTGTATGATATGTGTTTTGCCTGAATGTATATTTGTGTATCATGTGCATGACTAGTACCTATGGGAGGTCAGAGAAGACATCAGATCCACTGGAATTGGGATGTCAGATGGTTGTGGGCCACAATGTGAGTTCTGGGAATGATCTTTGTTCCTTTGCAAGAGCAACAAGTGATCTTAACTGCAGAGCCATTTCTTCATCTCCTTAATTGTTTAAAGCTTGTATTATACAGTATGAGGCTGAGAGCATGGATCCCTAGAGCTAGCTGGCTAACTAGCATAGCAGAATCTTAGACAACTAGGCTCAGTGAAGGTCCTTGACTGCCTCAGTGTAAAAGTTGGAGAGCCACTGAGAGACAGCTGATATCAACATCTGGTTAGCACATGTATATACATACAAGTTCAAAAACACATACACATTTACATTTATCACACACTCACACAGACATACAACATGCAAGACAATGCCTTGTACTTTAATGCATATTAATGTTTAATTGTTTATTAAACCATGTTTGGCAGGATCAGCCAACAATTCTATGAAATAGTAGTTCTTAATGATTCTTTGTTAACATTTGGAGAGATTTTAGTATTCGTGATCAGAAGATACAGTAGTACCAATTGAGAATATAACACCCAATTTACATTAAAAGATTATGTGGTGTAGGGCCAAGGCTGTACTTATTTAGAAGAGTATTTCCTGAAGATGTGCAGTACTATAGATTTTTATCTTAAGACCCACATTAAAGAACAGGTATAGGAATCCCAGAACATTGGAGGTGGAGACATGGGGATTAGAAGTTCAGAGTTATCCTCACTTATATACTGAGTTCAAGGCTAGCCTGAGACCTCATCTTCAAAACAAGTATGTAGTGTAAAATGTTAATAATGCCACAGGAAGAAGCCTTGATTATTTTTACAAAGTGTTATGGCCTTTCATTGAGACCTCAGAGATGTTAAATATCTTGCTCAACATTGTCTAGCCCTCAAGTGAAGACCAAGGCCCGAAATAGAAGTACATCTAGCTCAAAGTTCATGTTTATCATCAAGAGGAGGGGCATAGTTTCAGTTTGTGGAGGGCAAAAATTAACACATGTATGCCATAACTTACTAAAGGATGATAAACTGATAATAAGCCAGTTTCAAACAGAATATTTAACAAAAGGTTCTAACAGTGCTGTGACACAAGAAGTTACTGCCTAACACATCAAGTGAGACTTAAACTGTAAAGATGATAGAAGAATTGGAATAATTTTTCTTTCATTTAATTATTTCATATATATATTACAGTACCCAAAAAATTATGACTGGAGGTTGGAGCTTTAAGCGACACAGGCAGTCAGACAAAATTTTTCGTGTTTCTAGGAAAGAGGGTCATCTAAAAGAATCCATCAAGACTTCATTAAAAATAGAGACATAATGGAACAAAATTGATACCAAGAAAAGACTTGATGTATTGGTAAACTGTCTGCATGCTAAACACTTTTTTAAATGAGTTAATTGCAGCTTAGAAATATAAATAGATCATTTTGCTCACTACAAACAAAAATGCCTGCTTACTATGGTGATTTTACAGAAACCTCTTTGCATTTTATTCCCTATTCAGCTAAATATAATACACTGGGATTTAGATTTGTAATTATATATATATATATATATATATATATATATATATATATATATATATTCTGATGTAAGCAATTTACAAATACTGAGACTAGATATTTTAGACTTTTATTTGTGAGAAAGAAACATTCCTCCCCTGAGTCATTTTCTCCGTAGATTTCACAGGGGGAAGTGACAGATGATGGAGGCAGATACTTGCAAATGAAGGACAATTAGATCTAACTTATAACATGCAATTTGGAGAATGGGTGGAACAGTGACATTGCTGACTATAAGGTAGAATGTAACTTTGAAGATGATACATAGAGATGAAGAAGACATCCTCTGGTCTTTTCCCCTGGTCTGTTGATAAGACTCCCAAGAACTCCTGAGAAATCACTTGGTACCATGTTTCCTAAATAAAAGTTGTTTGTGGTTTTGACTGTTTCTCTAGAGTCTAGACCGTAAGTGGGAACAGAGTAGTTTGCAAAGCTTTGTTTTTTCATCATTAGAGGTTTCCTTAATCAGTTATTGTGTGTATAGGAAATTTCTTTTCATGTAAAGTAGTTTAAATAGTTAGAAGAGATCTGCAGATAATGAGGAGTACGTGTTTAGAAATGAAGTAGGTGAATAATTTGTGTGCGCAGAGTAGAAACTGTGAAGAAGAATTTGTGCCACTTGAAAACTGAAGTCTGAAGTGAAATTCTTTTTTTTCTAGTTTTTAAAACAATTACCTTTAATCATTTTTTACATTCCAGTCATTATCCCCCTCCAGATCTTCCTCATCCCATTCCTCCTTCCCCGTCTCCAAGAAGTTGTCTCCCACTGCAAATACACCTCCCCATTCCTTAGGACCTCAAGTATCTCAAAGTGTAGATGCTTCTTCTCTCACTGAGGCCAGACCAGGCAGTCCTTTGCTGTATATGCGTTGGGGGCCTCATATCAGCTGGTGTATGCTGCCTGGCTGGTGGCTTAGTGTCAGAGAGAATCGGGAGCCCAAGTTAGTTGATACTGCTGGTTTTCCTATGGGGTCGTGAAGTGAAATTCTTATTTCACTAAATACAGACAGATTCCTGGGAAAAGTTTTTTGAACAGATCATTGGAAATAAAAAGGTCTTATGTGACGATATTTTTAAAACATATTTGAGTCTATTGAGTAGGAAATGAAGAATGAGATCACTGCTTTCCTTTTCCTTTGTCCTGGTTATATTGTGTTTAGCCCCCTTAGTTGTAGTGTAGTCAACAGAAAGTTGGTGTGCATCTGCTGTTGTGATTTTCATTTTGATTATGTCTTTCTTTTGAGAAGGAAAACATTTAGAACAAGAATTTTTTGGGTAGGTTTTGGTAGCTTTTCATCATATAGTTTTCAATTTTCTTTCTAAAGAAAATTTTGATTAAATTAATGATGGATACTTTTCTGATTATTGAAAAACACTTTAAACATACCTCACGAGAACTTGATAATTTATTTGCAGTGTTTTTTAATGAGCTGGTACCTCAAAAAAGTACTTAAGAACACAAGTTAAACAATATGATACCCTGCATTATAGTTTATTGACAGAATAATATCAGTAGGAAGATAATATCTTGGGACTGCCAAAAGTGTAAGCCAGGGCAACAGACCAGATAAATAAACTGTAATGGACCAGCAACTGGAATATGTCCCTCTTTGACTTCTGACCATATTAGAGATGCTTACTGACTTTCTTCTGGTTCTGAAGAAAATTACAGATATCTAAATAAAATGACAGACACAGAATCTTCCTGAAAAAGAAGTGAGATCGTGAACACATTGTTGCTGAGTTATAGATCCTACTAGATCTGGTGACTGGTTATCTGGCTTGTTTTTGCTTTGGTGTGACTGAGAGTTCTCTCCTCTATGTGTGATGGATGCATACTTCCCTTGGTCATCATAGAGTTTGGAATCTGGTGAGCAGTGATGTTGTCAATCCTCTCATCACTTAAAGTATATGCATGTGCTACCCTCATGAGGTAACTTGCCCAAAGCAACACAGGAAGAGATGATTACTCAGCTAGGTCTTAGACTCAGGTATCCCAAGTCTCAGTTTGTTTTCTGTGTGGTGTCTGTATGACACTGAATAATTGATAGAAAGAGAGATGTGAGTGGGTTTACAAGTTTTCTGGGGCTAAGGGATTGATTGAACACAGACCCTCCTGTTAAGATTTAAAATCCAACAAAACTTGTTGATAACAACAAAAATATCCTAAAATAACAGAGCAAACATAGTTGTATAGCACAGTACTGCATAGATTATGTAAATTAAAAGATAAAAATTGTTTAAGTTAATGGCATAGCTAGACAATTTGTTACATTTGTGTTAGGCAATTTGTGTATGCTTTCCAAATTGAAACAATAGCAAAACAACCCTGACTAAGAGCAAAGAATAGTTCTTGGAAATATTTTAAGGCATTATTTCATGGTGTCTTCTCTTATTGAAAGCAGCCCACTGTTAACTCCAGAATCTTCCCAGGGGTAACTTTAGCGAGACTTCAAAACAAAGTCAATGCAACATTAGAGAGAAAGGAACAGCCCATGTATTGATCCCATTTCACCCTTCACACCAAAAGGAGCAAAGGTTTAAAAACATGCTTCTGCTAAATTGTTGGTTATAAAAACTGATATGAAAACAGTACACATTAATATAAGAGAATGCCACAAATAGTTCATTCTTTAAAGGTGTGTGCTTTCTTTCTTTGTTGTAATAAATCATCACAAAGGTGTGATTTAAAACTTACCCAATATTTGGAGAAGATAGAATTTCCACAAAGGATAAAGTCACAGAGTCAACACAATGCAATTTCTGCTATGAGTCTCCAAAAAGAATCCATTTTTCCTGTATTTCTCTATTTCTAAAAGCTGCTACGTTTAGTGAGCATCCGCCATCATTGGATATATCCATGTGTCATCAGGTTAGTCATTCTTCCAGTGACATATTCCTCTGACTCTCTTACCCTCCTCCACTTTTAGAGACCTTATGGTTGTGGGGTTCACCTGCATTAACCAGAATAACCGAGTCTTAGAATTAACCCTGTATTAACCACGTCTATTTTGCTATTTGACATAACTTGTACTAGATGTAGACTTCATTAGAGGGATCATTCTTCTGTCTCCTACAGCCTGTGTATTTTTTCTACAAAAATATTGTATGAAAACCTCTACTGCATCTCCAGTAATATATCAGAAAACTACCTCATGTTAGTATAGGCACATGGCTAGAAAATTTAAAAGGTGTTGAAGACTTTGTCTTTTATCCAATACCATTCTCTAGTCTTTAGTTACTAGTTTTATACTTCAGTTTTAGTTAGGGTGGTTAGCTCCTATCTCCAAAGAAATCACATGTAGAGCTCTTATGAGTTGTTTGCCCCAGATTCTTTGTAGCCATGTCTGGGTAGGAGCCCACACTGCTTTAGGGGGTCAGTTGGTCAGTGCAGTAGCCTAGGAAGTTGCTCATCATGATGTATGATGTAATGAATGACCTGTGTGAATATATAATTCTGGAGTAGAAGAACTTCACAGGCAGTCTTGCAGCACTGCTATGCTTTTGGGTTTTACTGACATAGCCAACACAGAAGGGAAGCCATTGCTACCCACTCCACTCCAAGATTCACCTGTCTTTTAGCTATCACAGAAACATTTTACATTGATTTCTTTGCTTAAGCAGTTGTAGGATGGATTCCCTAGATGTTTTGCATGCTAGGAAAGAGCATGTCCACTGAATTACACCCCGATCCACCCTCTCCATTCAGAAATGTCATAATAAAATGTTCAGGATGGTTCCTTTTAGTTTAAAAACAATTTAAATACTTTTTATTTATTACATTTCTTTGACACTTTCATTCATGCATAAAATACATTCTAATCACTCATTCCTCAAACTACTATCAATTTCCCTCTCCTTGAAAATCTCTCCTTTACCCAGCTTTTTGTCTTGTCTTATTACTCACTCAGTTTAACCAAAGCATTTCTTTGTGATTATGGGTTGTAAACTTTCCACTGGAGCCTGATCAGCTAGCACACAGTTAAAGACAATGACTCTTCTTAGAATATTTCAATAGCCAAAAGCTCATCTTAGAGATGAGCCACAACTCCCTTTCCCATTCATAAATGATTGCTGACATGTCCAGTCCAACACTGGTAACTACTGTGGCGATGACTTTAAGGTTGCAATAATAGGGACTGGAGGATGACTCAGGAGTTGACATCACTTTATGCTCTTGCAGAGGACTTGGATTTTATTCCTAGTACCCACATAGAAGCTCACAACTCTCTGTAACTTCAGTTCTAAGGAATCTCATATTCTCTTTTATCTTTAATGGGCACCAGACATGCATGTGATGTACTTACATATATGTGGGCACCAACACACTCACATACAGTAAAAGAAAGTAAATCTTTAAATTAAAAATATTGCACTGACTATCTCATGGCTACATAACAGCCCCTTTCTGCATCTTCAGGCTCCTGCATGCCTTCTGGCTCCTTTTCCACAATGTTGCCTGAGCCGCAGAGGAGCTTTGTTGTGGCCTATCTTACTTGTCAACTTCCTATACCTAGGAAGGGGTAATAACAATTACAGAACTTCCTTTACCAGATTGTCTTCTGGCTATCTCTAAGGGACATTTTCTAGATTTCTTACTAATGCAGAAGAGCCCAGGCCACTGTAGGAAGTATCATCTCTGGGCATATGGTTCTGGACTGTATCAGAATGGTTGCTGAACATGAAATAAGCCAATAAGCAGCGTCCTTCCATTGGTACTGCTTCAAGACCCTGCCTTGATTTCCTGTCTGGGCTCCCCTAGGTAATAATGTATTGAAACTTATTAGTCAAAGGAACCCTCTCCTCTCCAAGCTGCTTCTGATCATGCTGTTCTACCAAAGCAATAGAAAAACAAGTATACTGACAGAAAAGCTTCTCAATTAAAGGTGAGAGCAAAGCAATAGTCACCCCAGGAAGGTCTGAGTAGATTGGGAGATGTTTCTTTGTTTAATCACTGGAGAAATTTTCTATTTAGATCATTACTAACTTTTCTTTGAAAGTAATTGTATTTTTTAAAATCAGTTCTCAATGTTGATGTTCTTTTATCCTTCCTCATTTTGCTTCTATTTGCTTTGTTTTTTTTCATTTTTACCTTCTGAAGTGGGCCTGCACACCATCTTAAAAACTTCCAAATGGTGTTCAGATTTGGCAAATCAGGCAGTTTCCCAAGAGCTGCTCTAATTTCCTGCTGTGTGTTGTCCATAAACTTGTATCCTTGTATATTGTCTTGGGTTACGATATATTCTACCCAGGAACCTTAAAGTTGTGTTTAAAGTTCTCTTCTGCACATGATTATCTTCTAAGGGGTGTTTTTTCCCCTTGTGTTTATCTTGCCATTCTCACCTGCGCTGTGGCCTTCACTCCTTCATTTGGTTAGCCAGAGATCATCCACTGTTCATTTATATTTAACACTACAGAAATCATGTAGTTGATGGGGTGCTTTGAGTAAGAAAGAGGATATGATAGTGAATGGACTATAAGCCTTTGAGTGAATATTGAAAAGTCTTTGCCTTCTGTCACTAGTGTAAGACACTAGACTGTAGTTTTATCTGCATGTGAAGGCTGTCACTTGACTGATCTCATGCATATCCCTGTGAATTCTGGTTTCCAGTTCTTCTCTGTACTTGCTGTTTGCTCTTCTGCTGAACACATGTCTCTGATATGTAATATTTAAAGTCTTGCTGGGTGTGTTTCTTCTCATATTTGTCATAGTTCTCTTTACTTTTATCCGGGGCTAACAAGTTAGCAAATAGCTTTCTTTCTTAATTTCCATATTCCAGAAATGTGTTGAAGTAGATGTTTGGAGGTCATTCTATTCTTGCTTCTCTAGTTGGTATACTTTATGATTTTAGTTAGTATTTATTATAATCTCATTAAATTCTAGAGGAAGAGAAAATGAGTTAATGGATTGATCTTAATAGTCTGAGTTTAAATACCACAAAGTGGAGGCTGAAAGATGACATATTAGATACTGTACTTGTTAGGCAGACATAAGGGCTCAAGTTCAGATCCCTGATACCCAAGTAAAGTTGGTAATGATGGCATGTGTTTGTAACCCCAGTGCTAGGCAGGTGGAGACAGGATGATGTCAGGTGCTTGGTGGCTAACCAGTTAAGTGGAAAAGCTGAGCTCCAAGTACAGTGATGCCCTATCACAGAAACTAAAGGACAGAGTGACATATGCAACCATATGGGCAAGTACACACACACACACACACACATGCACACACATACATGCGTGCACACACACACACACATCTGCACATACATACAAACAGACACAAACATGAATACATATAAAAGTAAGAGCTCATATCATATTTAACCAAAGATGTTACAGGTCAGCACAAGACCAAGAGGGCAAACATACTTGTGAGTCTATTTATTACTGACATGTTCAAGGTACAGGTCATTGTTGATTTGAGTTCATCTGCGAAGAGGACAGAATGTAGACAAATAGCATAATTATGTGGTGTCAGCCACTGAAATTTGGAAATGGAAATTTTGTTCCTGAAACTTCTCTCGATTCAAATCCACCCACAATGTTTTAAAATATATAAGAATATAAAAATCTACTCGGATTATGATTCTTTTGATTTTATTTCCTTTTATCTTTCTGCTAAACTTTTAAAGAATTTCTTAAATAACTTTAAGTCTGGTGTATCACTGCTATTTGATCTTAATGCTATAATACTATGTAAGAGAGGATGTTTTGTTGGTTTGAGGTTTCAAAAGTAGTGGTGGGGATGGGTAAATTAATTTTTATTAAATCCAGAAGGTAATTGTTGGAGCTCAGGGGAAAGCCCCCAGTCATCAGTAAGAGAAACTGATAAATTCTTCAAGAACTTTCTGACAATGGTGGTAAGCCTGGAGTCTCTCTTGGTCAACAGGAACAGTAGTTGGCAAAGAAATCCAAACATGGCTCAAAGCAAACACAAACTGGAATGTGTGGTGTCAAATGATAACCTGAATTAGCAAAGTGGAATTTATCTGGGTGGAATTAATGGGATGTGAAACCAAATGAAAACACTTGTAGCATCTGATACTATCAGCATGGTGAATGCCCAGAGGATGAAGCTGATGGTTTCACATGTTTTTACACACATGAACTGGGACTCAGAATCAGAAGGAATGTACCTGGCAGGGGTGAGAGAGGCTGAGGGTCAATTCCTCCCTTGTAGAGAGGACAAAGAATAGACCAGGGATTAGTCACACTGTCATGGCAATACCTGTGGTCCAGCACTTACTTAATGGAAGGATACCTGCTTCTTTAATTTTACCTTTCAGATTGTATCTAAATTCCAGCCCTTAATAGGAACTGGGATGGAAAGGAGCTTTGGGATACATGGTTTCCTCTTTCTAAGTTGACAAACTACAAATACTTCATACTCTAGGGTTATCATGCTATTGTATAACAGAATCCTCATGTTTTTCAAAACATGCAGAGAAAAAAAATCATAATTGTTGGGCAAATGCATAGTGAACACTTGCATTTGCTAGACAGGAGGGATCATGGGTAGCAGACATTTTGTCCTCAAAGAGTTACAATAACTTGGGTGGATAAAGATAAAAACATTCTCTTAGGTACATTTAGCTCAGATTCTCACATATTCAGGTGAGAGTATTGAAAAGTTATGATTTATTAAGCCTGTCTAGAAGGTCTTTCATATTTTTATGGAACTTAGAGTCATAAACATCAATTTGTATTTGTTACACAAATAAGTGAGGAACATATTTAGGTTGACATGAACCACAATTTATGAAGATGTTTTCAATAAAGAGTCTGTGGGAGGATTCCTTATTGAGATATATTTTGAATGGTAGCTGCAAAAAGATATAAAAGTGGGATTGGGTACAGAGGGACCAGCTTAGACAAATATATATGACCACCCCCCAGTAGAGTGGGTTAGGCACAGACAATGGTAGAGGAAGTTGGTACGTTTAGCAATAGTGAGATCATGAAGAAATCAATATGCTATTGTTTGTGAAAACAATGCAAGTCACTAGAAGATGAAAAGCATCAGTGAGACATTTGAATATATAGTGGGGTTTTAATTAATTAATTTTGCAATGTTCAGGATAAATGCCCATGCTTGTGCATACTAGGCCTGTGTTCCAAGACTGAGCTGGACCTTCAGTCTGACAAAATTAAATACTAAATTAAGACAGATCTTAGATTTGTAATGTTTTCAAGGTAAATATGTTTGACCCATTAGTTATTTCTTGTACAGTTGCCACCACATCTTCAGATGAAGTGGTCATAGTTTTGAATTATATGGTTAGGTATCATCCACTCATTTCATTGTGTCTGAATGGGCAGGTAAGTTGCAGTTTCTGGGCACCTATCTTCTTCCACTATCTTCTCAGTTACAGTACTGTCACATTTTCAGTTAAATGATAAATTATTTTGTAAATGATTATAGAGACTTATGACTCCCAGTAGTTGGACACTATGGAATAACAGAGTTAATACTGCCTGTGTTCTGGGCATGTGTATATTTTGCTGACAATGTTTTTTGAAACTCATCATCTGGTATGTTAGTCCACACATCATCGCCTGCTTAACTGACACCTCCTGTTTTGACCTCTTAACAACCTGGTGAGGTGTGTTGACTTTCTTCTTATTCAGAAATCATTCTGTATATTGAAGTTTGTTTTAAGTTTTCTGTATATCTATGATATATTCTCCTCTCCACATCTTCAAAAAAAATTTTTAAATTTTTCATCATCTCTTCTTCTGTAAACTCCAGACATCACACATTTATTCCTTATAAAGTATCCTTTAATGTCAATTTATTGAGAGCAGATATAACTGCACTTTAAAGTCTGCAATCCAAAATACCAAATGCTAGCTTTGTGGAATAGTATTCTGGAATTGTGGTGAAAGTTCCTGGAAAAGAGAGAACAGTGGATACTCTGATGAAATTGCATTAATCAATGAATAGAGCCTGAAGTACACTTGGGTAATGGGAGGTGCAGTGAAGAAAGGCATGGGTCAAAGAACTGCTCCCCAGCCATGCCTGGTGGCACAGGCCTGAAAACTCAGCTCTAGGGAGTTCTGAGGAGAAGCATTACAAGTTCAAAGCCAGGCTGAGAAATATAGAGGAACTATCTAAAAATAAAAGATATGTCCCTTCAGATGCCCACGATCCAATCTCTAGACCATAGCCCAAACTGACTTACAAAGAAATGATTTCAGTTTTCAGAAAATGGAGTTTTAGACATCTATTATACAACCATGTGAATGTACTTCACTCACTTTCATACTTTAAAGTCATTAGGATAGGAATTTTTACAGCGGGTATTTTTAAACCTTTGTCCCCCTCTTTTATAGTCACACACACCACCTATTCACATCAGGGTGGTACTAATAGGATTCAGGAAATTATGAAAATGCTTAAAGGTAGGATACGAAGTTAAGAATGAGATATTTTGAGAGGCTCCCAGGAGGAGTTGAAGGGAGTGGGGGGATGAATATGATCAATTTACACAGTATACATGCATGGAATTTTCAAAAGAAAATAATGAACTCCGAAATAGAATTTTTATGACATGACAGTTAACATGTGGGAAGTGTACTTGAAGTTAAAGTGACTAATCTTGAAAGCAGAGAGAAAAAAACAGTATAATGAAGCTAGAGGTTTAGAGCAAGCCAATGTTTGTTGCTGAATATCCAGTTGCAGAGATACTTTCTGCCTCTGGGAATAAGCTTGAAATGAACACAGACCAGAAGTCAGCAAGTTGATGGGAGAGAAGGTATCATTGTTAACTAGCTGATTATAGCACACCAAAGAGAAATAGGCCACTGGAGACAAAGAATCTAGATTCATGGTCCAATTTCAAGGAAGGGAAAGGAATACTGAAAAAGTTAGTATTCTATAGCAATCAGTGATTTCAATGGTATAAGTGGATGACAGGCACCCTAACAAACTCCTGGAGACAACTTTGAGGGTGATGTACTAGATGGGTGGGGGTCTGATTGCTTATTGGGCTCACAGTCAGAGACATGTATTTTGTGTTTATGTCATTGAAATACAATACAAAGAATTTCAAGATTGAGTTGCATCTATTCTAAGAGGGTTGTCTTTTCTGTTTTATAAATATAATTTTGCAGAATCTTGACTTGCTTTAGACTGGCCTTGTTCCTATGATTGATGAATCGCATGGTTTGATTCTCAGTTGCTGGACAACCTGAGTGATTTTCTCAAGTCGAATCTGGCCATTTGTTATGTTGTTTGAACAAGGTCACCCATTTCTTTCTTTCTTTTTTTTACTGGATATTTTATGTATTTACATTTCAAATGTTATCCCCTTTCCTGGTTTCCCCTTCAGAACCTCCCTCTCCCATTCCTCCACCCCACTTCTATGAGGATGCACCTCCTCCCAACCACCCACTCTGATCTCACTGCCCTGGTATTCCCCTACACTGGGGAATCTAGCCTTCACAGGACCAAGTGTTTTTCCTCCTATTGATGCCAGGCAATGCCATCCTCTGCTACTTATGTGGCTGGAGTCATGGGTACCTCCATGTGTATTTTTTGGTTAGTGGTTTAGTCTCTGGGAGCTCTGGGGGGGGGTCTGGTTGGTTGATTTTATTCTTCCTTTGTGGTTGCAAACTCCTTCAGCTCCTTCTGTCCTTTCTCTAACTCCTCCACTGGGGACCCTGTGCTCAGTCCAATGGTTGGCTGCAAGCTTCCACCTCTGTATTTGTCAGGCTCTGGCAGTGCCTCTCAGGAGACAGCTATATCAGGCTCCTTTCAGCAAGCACTTCTTTGCATCTGCAATATTGTCTGTGTTTTGTGACTGTATATGGAATGGATCCCCAGGTGGGGCAGTCTCTGGATGGCCTTTCCCTCAGTCTCTGCTCTACACTTTGTCCCCATACTTCCTTTAGACAGGAGCCCTTGTGGGTTAAGTATTTGGAGATGAGTGGATGGATGGTCCCATGAACCCTTGCCTAACCTCTGGATAAGCTCTCTACATGTTCTTCCCTTATTTGGATATTTCAGTTAATCTCATCCCTCTTGGGTCCTAGGAGCCTTTTGCTTTCCTGGCATCTGGGACTTGCTGGTGGCTACTTCCAGTTCCCCATCTCCCAATGCTACACAGCTCTGCTCAAAATTCTGACCCTCTGTGTATCATCCTGTCTCTTCCCATACCCGATCCTGCCCCACTATTTTTCCCCTCCCCCTCCTTCCTTCCTCCTAAGTCCCCCCCACCCTCTACCTCCCATGAGTATTTTGTTCCAGTTCTAAGAAGGACTGAAGCATCCACATTTTGGTCTTCTTTCTTCTTGAGTTTCATATGGTCTGTGAGTTGTATTTTGGGTATTTGGAGCTTTTGGGCTAATATCCACTTATTAGTGAGTACATGCCATGTGTATTCTTTTGTGACTGGGTTACTTTAGTCAGGATGATATTTTTTAGTTCCATCCATTTGCTTAAGAATTTCATATGGTCATTGTTTTTAATAGGTGAGTAGTGCTCCATTATGTAAATGTACCACATTTTCTGTATCCATTCCTCTGTTGAAGAACAGTTGGGTTCTTTCCAGCCTCTGGCTATTATAAATAAGGCTGCTGTGAACATAGTAGGTCATGTGCCCCTGTTTTATGTTGGAGCATCTTTTGGTATATGCCCAGAAGTGGTATAGCTGGGTCCTCAGGTAGTACTATGTCCAGTTTTCTGAGGAACTGCCAGACTGTTTTCCAGAAAAGTTGTACCAGCTTGCAATCCTACCAACAATGGAGGAGTCTTCCTCTTTCTCCACATCCTCACCAGCATCTGTTGTCACCTGAGTGTTTTGATTTTAGCCATTTTGACTGGTGTGAGGTGGAATCTCACGGTTGTTTTGATTTGCATTTCCCTGATGACTAAGGATGTTGAATATTTCTTTAGGTGCTTCTCAGCCTTTCAAGTTTCCTCAGTTGAAAAATTTCTGTTTAGCTCTGTTCCCCATTTTTTACTAGGGTAATTTGATTCTCTGGAGTCTAACTTCTTGTGTTCTTTGTATATATTGGATATTAGCTCTCTATCAGATGTAGGATTGGTAAATATCTTTCCCCAATCTGTTGGTTGCTGTTTTGTCTTATTGACAGGGTCCTTTGCTTTACAGAAGCTTTGCACTTTTATGAAGTTCCATTTGTCGATTCTTGATTTTAGAGTATAAGCCATTGGTGTTCTGTTCAGGAAATTTATCCCTGTGCCCATGTGTTAAAGGCTCTTCCCCACTTTATCTTCTGTTAGTTTCAGTGTTTCTGGTTTTATGTGGAGGTCCTTGATCTATTTGGACTTGAGCTTTATACAGGGAGATAGGAATGGATCAATTTGCATTCTTCTACATGTTGACTGTCAGTTGAATCAGCACAATTTGTTGAAAATGCTGTCTTTTTTTCCACTGGATGGTTTTAGCTTCTTTGTTAAAGATCAAGGACCATAGGTGTGTGGAGAGATGGCTCAACCGCTAGGCTCACAAACAAAAATATAAGAGGTCATCCATTTCTTAATCATCTTTTTAATTGTTACTTCTTCATCTTCCTGGTCACTGACAACAGTAACGTCATAATGGTGAAAAGCATCAGCAAATGGTGGGATAGGGGCTACAGTCAAATCTGTAAGCAGCCTTAGGCATAAGTAGGTAATAATCTTAATTTTCACATACTCTTAGGCTAGGAAAAATTCTTTATATGGGAACGGTGTTGACTAAAATGATGGCAGTAGAATACTAAGCATATAAAATGAGTGTTTCAATTCACCCAGTTCCCGATAACATTTTACTTTGTTATCTGATAACTGTAAAACAAGCCATAGAATGTTAAGCCACCAGATTAGGGTGCACATGACACAAGCTGAGTGATGATAGTCTTTGTCACCTAATATCTACCCCTTTTTTCTGCACAGGAGTTCAAATGCTCTGTATATTTCTCTAGTCCTTCTTTCTGACCCTGTATTCTCTTCCTTTGGCATCCAAGTTGTTTTTTGTTAGAAAAGTAAATCCAATACAGCTTCTTTGTTGTCTCTGAGTTAAACTAGTGGCATAACTATAATCACTTAAACTGGGGTCTGGAGTGAACTGGAGGCATTATTAAAAATTACACTGTGCTGAAAGGTATAAAAAGGGACTATCTATTAAAATTAGAGTATATTGTTACTGCTTATGTGGCAAGACAATGTTTAGTGTCTGTTTAGAACAAACCTAATAACAAAGCAAAACAAGCCAATGACGTGTGGAGTCCCCAGAACCTGGATCGCAGTATGTTGGGCACTGGATTTGTGATCAGAATCTAACTGTTGCTTTAAAACAACAACCATGTATTCCTTTTACCATCTGTATCCCAGGAAGGGAACTTTAGTCCTCAAACTTGGCAGCAATCAAGTGACATTGCCCCATTGGTACATTTACAGGCTAGAATATGAGTACTTTATGATCACTATTGAGTCACAGAGCCTAATGAAATTGTGGTGGAAAAGGTTACTTAAGGTATGTAACTTCACTTATGAAAGTGAGAATCTGGGAGTTTTTATGATTTTCATAGTAGTTTATAGAATTTTCATACTAGGAACAGGAAACACTTTTCCAGATGTTGTTTAGCATAAACAAACAAGTGGCACCTCTGATTTTGGCATTGATATTTGGAACCTAGTACCAAAGTTGATGCTTGCTACACTCAACCAAGAAAAAAAATAGTAAACAGAAATATTAGTAAAAATCACACTATATTCTATATATGGAAGTAATCATCTTGAATTTGTCTTTTGCCTTTGAATCTACAGCTACATTACATTTTGTTAATAAGCTCTAAAATTAATAGAAAAGATCAAAGACTTTCAAACAGCAACTGTGACATTTTAAAATCTCTAATAAAGCTAGAAAAAATGCATTGTAAGTAAGTACTTGATGCATTTTTTTTTTGCCTTTGTGTCTAACTCCATCTTTTTTATTTTTTTGACAGAATTTTTTTTCTTTTTTTTTTTCATACTTTATTTACATTTAAAATGTTTCCCCCTTTCCAGATCTCCCCTTTGGAACCTCCCTATTCCCTCCCCTTACCCCTGCCTCTATAGGGGTATCCCCACCCACCCACCCATCCACTCTCCTCTTCCCTCCTTGGCATAGAGCTTCCTTGTTGTCTTTGAGGCAGGGAGCCATTCCAGACACTGAAAAATGTTCCATTTACTTAAGTTTAATCTTATTTTGTAGATATGCCAAGAGGACTGAAGCTTTTATATTTAGCAGAATATCACAGTAGTACCTAGAGAATATCTCAAACTCTTTGGAACAAAACCCTGACTCACATTTATTTTGGAAAATTATTTTAAGTTTTCTAAACAGTTGTCATGAAGCCATTCTTCTAAAGCCATTCTCTCAACAGTTACTGACTGGGTACCACTGACATTAGTGATTGTTGATGTAATGAGTGTCTGTATGTATGAGTACAAGAACTTATTTGTTACAAATACCAAATTATAAACAAACAATATAATAGAGATGTAAGAGTAAATGATAACAGAATCCAATATACACTGGTGTGTTTTTTAATACCCCAAATGGTGGTCTATTTTATTATTATGGAAATATGTATACTCTTATTATTAAAATTTCATAATGATGACTTAGAATTAACAAAGGAAGAGTTAAAGAACATCTACCTACTGGTCTTTAATAACTGTAGCATGTCTTGCCTTTTAAAAATGATTCTACAAGCAATCCTTATATAATTTTTAAGTTGTTGGATTTAAATTGATAGGGTAGGCATTTTGGTAGAATTCACTGGCATTCTTAGTAAAACTAAGGTCAGTGTTTTTATAACATAGGATGGAGGAAGAAAGATGAGTATGCATAGTAGATGCTGTAGGCATATAAAATATCTGTCTTGATACAATTTACTCTCAGAGTAAGCCTTTGGGTCTCAGAGTCTGAACTTGAGCTTGTTGGGAAGGTGGAAAGGGCACGATGTCTCTGCTTCTCTGTACGTCCTTTTATAGGACTGCTTCTAGCTGCTGCTCATTTGATGTGACACCATGTCATTGAGTATTACTGGTTTCCAGAAGTGCTCTTCAGCATCAAGTCCAAGACTATTTCTTTAGGAAGCTGATGAGACTGAACTGGAGAAGAGCTTTGAGTCTACAGAGGAAGTGATGGCCTAGTTGTTAAAGGCTATATACTCTACCCCTTGCCCCAACTCTCCACTCACTGCTTTTCAGAGAGAAAAAAATGTTGATCTTTGAAACAATGGCAAAAGACTAAAATGATAATGAAATAACTCCAGCCTGGGTCAATTGCTATTAGAATTCTTCACTTTATATAAATATATTCTGGTTGTTAAATTTCATTTCCTACCCAAATTATGAACAAAATCACTGTATTTTTAGTATAACCTCTGCTAGTGTGGAAACCCACTTTGCTGAATTCAAAACATCTTTCTGTTTCTTTTGCAGAAGAAGCAAGGTGGATCAGATTGTGGAGAGTCAATGGCCAGATGAACTCATTTCCCTTCTACTAGAATTACAATTTGGTTTCATTGCTTTTCAGATGATAAGAACTGACCTACCTAGCTCCTGGCTTAATGGACACCACCCACACCTAAGAAGAAGTATCAGGTATAGTAGGCCCTGGAGACCTGTGTGTAACTTACATTGCAGATTGTAATCTGTGATTCTGAGCCTGTGGACTCACTAACAACTTCAGCACTTTTGGTCTGATCTTATGTTACAATGTAGGTGTTGAGACTTACCTTTCTTGCCTGGATCAAATTCCTTTATTGCTTTCTCTTTAATTGTTTAAAAATTTATTCTTCTCTCATATAGTGAAACCTGGCTGCACATTCCCTTACTCCCCACCCCACAGTTTCTCCTTTACCTCCTCCTTTCCCTAGATTCACCCCTGCCCTCCCCTCCCCTCCCCTCTCCTTAGAAAACAGCAAGCCTTCCAGGGCATCAACCAAATATAGCATAACAAGCTACAGTAAGACCAGACACATATTCTCACATCAGGGTTGGAGTACACAACCCAGTAGGAGGAAAAAGGTCCCAAAGGCAGGCACAGTAGTCAGAGACACCTCACTCCCACTGTTAGAAATTCTACAATTACACAAAGCTATTCCACTTTAATGTTTATGCAGAGGACTTAGGTCAGACCCATATAGGATTCCTGATTTTGTGAGCCCACTTAAGTTCTGGTCAGTTGATTCTGTGGGCCATGTTCTTAAAGTGTCATTGATCCCTCTGGCTCCTGCGAACCTTCTCCCTCCTCCACAGGTCACTCCAAACTTCGCCTCATATTTAGCTATGAGATTCTGAATCTGCTCCCATCTGTTGTTGGATGAAGTCTCTCTGTGATGATGATTTTGTTAGGCTCCAGTTCTAGCACAACATCAGGCAGGATGAACTGTAGGTCAGAGGTTTTGTGGCTGGTTGGTGTCCCAATCCTTGTACCTGAGGCCTTGCCTGGTTACAGATGATGGCTAGTTCAGGCTCTGGGTTCTCCTATAACTAGACAGTTTCACTAGTGTCAGCCTCATAAATTCCATAGAGTTTCCATTGCATTAGGTTTCTACCTCACTCCTGAAATGCACCCCTAAATTTCAGTCATCTCTCCCAGTATTTTCTCCTTCTACCCCCAACCTGATACCGCCTGTTCACATCCTCACCTCCCCCTAGTCCATTCATTACATCTCTTCTATTTCCCTTCCCAGGTGGATCCCTCTGTACTCACCACTTAAGCTCCCCTTATTACTTTGCCTCGCTGGATCTGTGGATTGTAGCATAATTATCTTTAAAGCTAATAGCATGAATGAGATTGTTAACTATCATTTCTCATGTAGCTACAGGGCACATGAATAGAAGAGAGAGGGGGAGGTTTAGGTAGGGTGTGGGAAAGACATTGCATGATATGTCATTCTTTCATATCATTTAGGGTATCAGAATGATAGGAATGAAGTCATCTTAGAGATGGTTTTTGGGGAGTGTTTTTAAATGAATAGAATAAAGTACCACTTTGTAAACACCTCACTTTGTATTTGTTGGGATAAAAGGTATTCCTGATAATTGTAACCTCCTTCAAACTTCAGTTTTACTTTATTAAAATGTTTTTCTGAGCATAGAACAAAGGATTAGAGTTAGTGTATATTGGGAATTTCATGTGTTTTCTCTGCACAATCCCAACTCTACACGACTAACTATTATAGAACACTGCCTGAGCTCCCTTCATTCCCTCTTCCCTGGCTGGAAGAAGAAGTTTATCTTTTATTTTAAAAGAATCTTATTTTTGATACTATAATTCCATGATTTCCACTTTCATTTTCTTGCCTTCAATACCTCCCATATTCCCCTCCTCCTTTCTTTCATATTTATGGCTTTTCCCCATTAATTGTGATATATATATGAATGATATCATTTGTTACTTCCTTTGAGGAGACTTTCCTTTAACCCAGTATCAGTTTGATCTTTGATCTCTTCACTCTTTGGAGCATTGGTGCAGTTAGCACAGTGCTTATCTTATCACGTTTTAGTTGATTATTAAGACCAGCTAAGGTCTATTCAGCCTTGTTTCACAAGTAACTCATGCACTGAATAAAAATAATTAAGAAATATTCTATGCCAAAATATTATGTGACTAATGACTTATGTGACTAGCCAGGAGCTGGCTGCTGGAATAGAGAGCTTTTATTATATTGGTAAAGATAAAATAAACAATTAGACAAAGAAGATAATCATAGACTTACAGGATTGTTACAAAGTCACTAATTAAAAAATGAAAGATTAAGTCCAAAGGATGCCTTGGAGATATCAGGGAGAGTGTCAGAGAAGTTCATGGTTGACCACAGATCAGGAGTTTTAATAGTAAATGAGTTCTACCACGAGATAATAATTATTGTAAAGAATGATCTAAACAGGCATAATAAATATTAAGGTAGTAAAAATGATTGACCATTTTGGGATAAATGATGAGAGTAGGTGGGCCATCTAGAGACACATAGCTACCCAATATAAGCACTTAGTCATTCCTTACATAATGCAGTATAGCACATCCATTATAATGAAAGAAATCATCATTCCTTTACTCCTATATTTATTTAATATATTATACTAAAAATATGGAAACTAGAACAGCCAAACCACTGTCTTAATATGTCATATCTTCAGTAGCCAAAGTTAATGTTAATATTTATGCTTTTTTCATATTTTCTTTTTTTATATTCATGCACTGTAAAGGGATTTTAATCCAGTAGCATGACTTCCCTAGCAAGGGATCATATCCAAAGACTTTCTAGGTCTATATAATCTGGCCAGAATGCAGACACACACTGGATTATAATATGATCGGGCTGTAATATAGATACATCCTTAATATACATTTTTAAATCCATAACAATGATGGTAAGATTAGTTTGTAGAAAGGAGCAGCCATGTTTCAAAGGTACTTTTAATTGAGGGGCAGACAAAGTGATGAATCAGAAAAAGATTTAACAGAATGAGTCAGAGATAGAATATGTCCAACTCACAGGAGAACAGCACAGGAAAAATAAGCTATTTAAGAGCAACACAAAGAGAAAGAGAGAAAAACAGGTGTGATGTGTGTGGTATGGAAGGATTTGTTTGTTTGTTTTCCAGACAGTGTTTGTCTGTGTAGCCCTGGCTGTCCTGGAACTCACTCTGTAGACCAGGCTGGCCTCAAACTCAGAAATCCGCTTGTCTCTGCCTCCCAAGTGCTGGGATTAAAGGCATGAGCCACCACTGCCCAGCATGTATGGGAGTTTTATCAGGACAGTTTTGCAGAGACAGGTTGGAAAGAGAACAAAGTAGACACAATTAAAGACAGAACGAGCCAGAAAATGAGAAGGAGCCAGAAGATTAAAACGTATTGCCAAAGTTAGTATGAGGCCAAGCAAAGCAATTCAGATTAAATCAAGTCAGTTTGGAAGATTAGACTGGAGGGTAATCTTAGTATGGAGGGTATAAGCTTCTAGGCCTAGGGTTAAGAATAGTTAGAACAGGGAAAGAAATGATCTAGGCTTAGACCAAGCCATGGATTTACATAGCTTGGGTACGACTCTCTTCTCATCCCATCATCTGCATAAATAAAAGCAACATTTATAATACAGTTCATAAATAATAATACACAAAATGGAATATTTGGCTTTTGACTGGTATCTTTCCTGAGATCAGCATGATATTAATTACCACTTGCTTATCAACTCTGAAATTTGAAAGGGTATGTGTACGAATTTGGTACTATACAGTAGTTACTGTCTCAGATGAATCAGTGATGAACATCTGATGTAACCTGGACCAAACAAGATATTTTTCCCTATAAATTTGGAGGAAAAAATGGAGAGATGGAGTTCCTTAAGGTGATAATAGATGTGGAAACTGAAGGACTTAGTAGAGTTAGAGCCATTCATTCCAGAGTAATGAGCCCCAGAATTTTAGGGAGTAGAAGAGAAACCATGAAAAGCACAAGAATCCAACTACAGAAAGAAGAAAGCAGATAACGTAAATAAACAAAAAAGTAACATTAAGACCATACAGTTCACTGAACTACAGTAGTGTTCTCGAGTACTCCCTGGGTCCCTAGTGAATCAATTAAGTCCAGGCAAGTCCTGCTCTGGGCCCTTTAAAATATATTTGATGCAAATATCTCAACACACACACACACACACACACACACACACACACACACACAATTTGCTAAAGGTACAAAGACATCTCTGCCCATTAGAAGCCAGCAATACAAATAGACACAAGATCCAAAAATCTGAACAGCCTTTCTTGTGACCAAAATAACTCAGTTCTAAAGGGATTGTACTCCCACATCTCCTGCTCAAAAATTGGGTGGGCCCAATTAAGGCTGTGGTTCTTTGATGTCAGAAATGAGTGTTGCTTCAGAGTACAGGACCAGCATAGGCAAGTAGAAGCTGTTGAGTAAGAGAAAAACTCAACTTACTAGTCAAACTGTTCTCTCAGCCAGCATAAATGGAAGAGTCTTGCACAACACCTGTGGGATGTTTATTTTCATGTTTTTTTTCAGTGCTTCAGTTTGTGATTCCAACAGTATTCACAGACAAGAATAGTTTTTGCACCTGGTGTACATAGTGAGAAAGGATAATAGTATAGTATTTAAATTAATAATAAGTTCACACAAATGGAAGTTATAAAATGTATTTTATTGTTTCCTTATGACTAAAAATTTCATATTACCATCTAAAAATATTTGAAAACAGTATATGTATACATATATATATATATGACTAATACTATAAATTGGTATATTTTGTAATATACAAAATGACATAGAGTGAGTTTTCACATATAATTCCATTAAATTTAAGCTTATTATTTATAAATTTATTGCTTTATTTTTGACTTATTGTTGCTTCCTTTTTTTGTTGTTCTTTTTTATTAAATTCAATTTTATTCTTTGTTTTGTTTTAGACAGGGTTACTCTGTATAGCCCTGGATATTCTGGAACTTCCTTATTGTCCAGGCTGGCCTGGAACTCAGAGGTTCACCTGCCTTTGCTTCCTGAGTATGGGATTAATGGTGTGTATTATCATATGTCAGAACTTCCTGTTTTTAATACTTCATAAGAACAGAGCTTTTAAGGAGGATAACATTTGAAATGTAAATAAATAAAATAACCAATAAAAATTAAAAATAGAGCTTTTATTAATTGAAATATGTATCATAATAAGAGGCAGAGGAACCAGATGCATGCTGCAAGATAGTATCTTCCACATATGACAGGGAATCTGCATCGATACATTCTTAATTGGCTAATTACCTATAAAAGAATCCGCAATGACCATACCAGTCAACATGTCAACAAAGATGGGGGAATTTCACAAGCCCCCTCTCAGATGCATAGCTACAGGCGATCAGTGACTGTGAAGAGAGGAAGAATCAGTTTTCTCAGCAACAAGCCCCTACAATAGGCTATCTAATCTCAACCTGTCGGCCATAAACACATAGGGAATAAGGGAACAGAAGACGAGTTGGAAAGTAGCAGTTAGAAATGACATAAATACAGTATTTATGTACAAAGGTCTCAAAAAAAATTCTAGCACGGTTTGGGGGATGAACTCCTAGCTGAGAAGCTATTGGTTGTTGGTAGCCTCTGAGAGGAGAGTCATTTTTCTTTGGCAAAGGGGCAACATTAGACTATCTATGCCCCTGTAGATGACCTCATGTCCATCCACATACAAGCAGCATTGTGGGACTCAGTGGGTTATTTTTTAAAAGAAAGAGATAAAAGAGGACATAAAGTTGAACAGTAGTTATGTTGGCATGGGCAGGAAGATGGTGAGAACAGATATGATGAGTAAAGATTTTCAAAAATAAAAAAAAATTATATTGACTTAAAAGTGATTGTTTATTGTGGTATTACAAATGATAAAAACAACTTAAGTAAATATGTTGATGTGCAATCATGATTTGCAGAAATATAAACTGGAATCATTTTGAGAAATAGATACAGTATTTGTACCTATCTTTATATATCATGATTGTATTAGTTTCTTCATAGCAATAGAATAGTGACTAAGACATGTCTAGTATCCTTATCTTTACTGTCTTTCCTTTTACCTTGTCCTGACAACTCCTGGGAGGAAGTTGATTTTTGTCCTTCTACCATGTAGTCTAGAAGAATAATTGATAATAATAAGATATGTAATACTTTGCTGAATGTTAGTTTAAGTAAATCTCTACATTTAACAAAAACCATCCTCAAATTTGGACCATCCTCAAATTTGGCCAATTGGAAGATTGAATATATTTTACTCAATATTTTATATCTAATATTAAATTTTTAAGAATTTATTTACATTACATAATGATTTTTGTTTCATTTTTAGGCTATGCTATCCAGCAGAGAGCAAAATGGGCCTGTTCTCATGACCTGCTTGTCTTTTCTTTAAGAGTTTAATGTTGTTATTTTTATCAAGCTTCTGTTGTCTCTTTTTAACACTAACCTTATTTTTCTTTAAGGTTTTGACATTTAAAGTGAGATTTTAGCTCTTTACTTTAGAATGTCTTATTTAAGACATTGTAGAAGCCCAAATCTTTTCTTCTATACTTTACAAAACGTTTTAACTAGTAACCTCAAACTCAAAATCCAGGAGAAATAATTCTTTTATTTATTTTCTTGTTTCATGCTCTTACTTGAACAATTGTTGATTTAACAGGATCTTTGAAGAATTCTTTGTTACTCTTTCATCTTATAGGTAAAAGAAGATCAGGCCTTGGCTACTGTAGTGATTTGTCTAGATGTGAGATCACAAATGGCTCTTTAAATTACTTTTGTGCTTAAATTGAAGTTCAGTGTCATTTTCCCTAGAGAATATTCTGTCTTGTGGTGCTTTGAATAAAAATGGTCACTGTATGTTCGTGTATTTAAATGCTTAGTCACTAGGAAGTGGCACTATTTAAAAAGATTAGAAGGATTAGGAGGTGTGGCCTTGTTGGGGTGGTGTGGCTTTGTTGGTACAAATGTGTCAGTAGGATTGAGATTTGAGGTTTCAAAAGCAGGCATTTATTCTCTCTACTTGTGAATCAGGATATTTCTCTTAGCTACTTCTCCAGCACCATCCCTCCTTTCTGCCATGCCCTCTGCCATGATGATAATGGACTAAGCCTCTGAAACTGTAAGCCAGCCCTGATTAAATACTTTTTTCTCCTTAAGAGTTGCCTTGGTTATAGTGTTTCTTCATAGCAATAGAATAGTGACTAAGACATGTCTAGTATCCTTATCTTTACTGTCTTTCCTTTTACCTTGTCCTAACAACTCCTGGGAGGAAGTTGATTTTTGTCCTTCTACCATGTGAGTCCTGTGGATAGAACTCAGATTGTCAGGCTTGACTGCGAATTCCTTTACCCATTGGGCCATTTCACTGGCTTTTAGAATCAATTTCTGACTTCGTAATTTATGAGGGTTAGGCTAAAGGAATAGAAAGTTGTAACAATGTAACTTTGCCCTAATTTTGGCATTACACATGTTTTGATTTCACCTAACTCTGTGTTCATTTGGCTGTGACATGGATATTCAGACCCTGGCTGGCCTCCAGAGGCTTGGAAGCCCAGGAGTTCTCTGAAGCTCTGTTGCTTTCCCATGAAGCCATCATCTTAGGTTCTCTCTTCCCCTTCCCTCCACACAGGAGTTAACCATTGTCCTGAACCTTGTCATCTCTTTCTTCTCTCTGAGGTAAGAATCCTATTTGCTGCTCTGAATCTTATTTGCTGGTTTCACCTCACAGACTTTTTAAATTTGCTTTCAACTCCTTGCTCCTTGAAAGCCACACCAGCCTGTAAATGTACTCAGGTTTCTCCCACCACTAAATGCAAGCAAGCATCCCCCTGTTTCCCCAGATGGCTGCTCCCTTTTGTCTACCCTCATTTTCTCTGTAAGGTCTAAGCTGCTTCCAAGCTCTGTCTCCACTTGCCCATTCCCTATTCATTCCTTCACATATCTCATCTCGATCCAGCTCACCCTACTCAAATTCTTACACAGAGATTACTCTGAAGTTTTGCCTGAATTCTCACTTGATAATTACAGAGGATAGTTTTCAGTTCTTACCTTTCCTGGCATGGAGAACATCTGGAAACAATACATATAAAAAGATATACATCTTATTCTGGCTGTTTCAAATGACAGACGCGAAGACCAGAGGCTGGAGATGGAAGACATTCTTCCTAATTGATGAAAAAAATTGAATTTTTGGCAGGAGATTCTACACTATTCTTCTGACCATTTCTTTTTTTAGTATAAACACATGAGAATTTATGATAGTAAAAGTGAAAAGTTTTCATTAAGACATTATGATAAATTATAATATGTTCTATGTGTCTATTGAGCCTCATTTGTGAACTTCATGATAGCTACTTGCTTTTGAAAATTATGACCGTAATCCTAGAACTTTAAGGAGGATGAGGATTTGGATGGAGTATCATCCCCCCTCTCAATATTTGTGACCTTCTTTAGTGGCCAATGCTGATATACCTCTATGAGTGGACTTTAATTATTTACAGAAGTAACAGCCCAGAAGGTGCCTCATGTAGCTGTGATCTGTCAGCTAGCCAGAAAAATCTCTGCTGGAAGAGGAAGCAAGTGTCTTCTTTGCTTACTTCCACCAGGAAAAAGCTGCTATCTGTGATCTTTGCTCAGGCCAGCTTGTTTCCCTTCCTGTTAAAAATGAAGCACGTTTAAGCTTCACACCCATCTGGTGTTTCTCAGATTCTGGAATTAGGTCAGTGTTTAAACTTAGAGAACCCCAAGATGTAAAACATCAAGAAGCCTTGGAGCCACACCAAGCCTCACATCCATGAGATATTCTTCCTAGATTTTGTTATACTGTGTGGCTATTCTGAGCTGAGAATTTCCCAGGACTTGCTTGTGTAATCAATTATATCACATATTAAATATCTTGAAGCTGATTTCTATTTATTTTCCTTGGAGTATGTGTGTCTTTGACTACTTAGATGGGTGTTTCCATGAAAAATTTGGAGTCCTTCCAAACTAGAGTAATGAATGTAATTAATTTGCTTACCTTCCCTAAGCCTTAATTTCTCCCTCTCTCCAGTGGGACTATTTCCTGTCTCAGAGAGCTGTGGTGAGAATTTCAGGTTTACAGCTGGCTGCTTACCACGTGGCAGGCATAGGATACATAGTGTTTCCTTTTCTACCTCCCCAGTCTCCTGATTTTCTTTTTCTCCTCTTCTTCCCTCTCACTGGACTAGTAGCTGGGTCACTTTTGATAGATGTTTTATTTAAAATCTCACTGAATGAGTGAACGTAACCACAACAGATTAAAGCAGACACTTGTTTTGCATGGCAACTTTGAAGCTTTGGGGTTAAGCTACATTATATGGTTCAGCTGACCATGTACTTTATGTGATGTTTTCAGATGATATGGTGAATTATTAATTCTAATTAGAGGTGGTAAGCTGGAGACCTGGATTTGTGCCAAGAGAATGGCCTTGCCACATTGTAGACATATGGTCACTTAGATATTATATCCACATTGTGTACATGAACCAAAGAAAACTTTACAGTGTTTCTTGACAATCTGTATTCCCTTCATTTCTCTATTACTAAGTGATTTTGCTGCTCTCTCTGCTTTATTTTTAAATTAGCATAGATTTTATTTTCACTTATGGTCTACTAAACATTACTGAGAGATGATCA